>JAQIXL010000369.1:0-34406 GCA_034700245.1 Poikilolaimus oxycercus
AGATCAAAAAACGGGATCAAACGAATTATTGGCTGCGTAGGATTACGGTCGCGAAATGCACGGCTTGAACGACTGTGACAGCAAAAGCTTCGACTGCCTTTGAGATCCAGCAACTTACCTGCGACCAGACGAAAGACCACATGGGACTTCGTGTTGAGCCGTTTTGCGCTAAGATCAGCGTGAAGTCGGTGAAAGCGGATATTGAGGCACGGTGTCGACGAAACGATCCGAGATTAATAGCTTGTAAATGGCAGTTCACTTCAGTTCCAAAATCGTCGGTTCCGAAATTTCAGTTTCCGAGCAGTCTGTTCTGAGGTGCG
Source organism: Poikilolaimus oxycercus (assembly GCA_034700245.1). Taxonomy (NCBI): domain Eukaryota; kingdom Metazoa; phylum Nematoda; class Chromadorea; order Rhabditida; family Rhabditidae; genus Poikilolaimus; species Poikilolaimus oxycercus. The sequence goes on from JAQIXL010000369.1 coordinate 321, forward strand.
AAGTTCTGAAATTTTCGGTTCCGAACTGGGAGTTCTGAAATAGGGCAGAGCCGTTCATACTTCCATGCCAACTCTCATTTTGGTGGTGATCTTCCTTTCTTGAGCTCAAGTCCTCATTGGTTTGTAATATGAAGCATCGGTTTGCTGTTGCCGTGATCTCTACCGATTCACGCTGAGTAGATGCAATCCGCTAAAACGCTATCAAGATTCTCGCCACAATCTAAATCGCTTAGTCTACGAAACGTTTCAGGAATGTGCTTCCTCGACGACAACAAGAGCGTGTCGACTGGTCGATCGTGGACGGGAAGCTCGAGGATGCTCTTCATCCTCTTCTTCTTTCTCATCTTCAACCAAATATGGGCTGAGGTAAGAGAGTCTTACACAGTGCTTGAACAGAACGCAGTCTTTTCCAATTCCAGACAAGTGCAGGCAGTCTCTTGAAGAGAAAGCGAGGGCGTTGTTACCGGAACCAGATATAGCAATTTTCGAAAACAATCAGAGAGAGCAGAGAGCTGGCGTAATTCAAAGTCGTGAGTCAATCCGATGGTGAAACTTTCTCAGCGAGCAACCTCTTTGAGCCGGTGGACATGTGGTGCACCGGCACCATCATTGACGAAAGTACGTGCGGAAAAATCCATGTGAAGGCGTCTAACACCTACATCGAAGGGCATTGCAAAAGGAGCGTTGCAGCATGTGAATGGACATTTAAGTGCACGGTCTCCTGTTCCGTACCTTTTTTTGGAATCAATACACTACAGGATGCCAATGGCGCGGTCTGCAAAGGCGAAACCGTGCGAGGATTCGGCGTCGACAACACCCTCGAGTGCTCGCTCTTCTTTGCCGTCGCGCAAGCGAAGCCAACTACCACCGTCGCTTCTACTACAACCTCCACCTTCACATTTGTTTCAACAACGTCAACCACCACGCCAACAAAGCCCAAGCGGACGGAGCTCCCGACGACAAGCACGTCGACGGTCTTCGTGGACGAGGAGAAGCGCCTTTGTGCGACCCGAGTGGCCACCTCCTCGGAAAGAGCGAAGGCCATCAACGGCGACTTCTTCCTCTTCGACATGAAAGAGAAGACCGTGATCAAGGGCGATCCGGCACGAAGTTTGCATTCTCTCAAGACATTCGAATGAGGTTCAGACAGAATTCCCGACTTCAGCTTTGTAAACCTCAGTCCTCCTAATGCCAGCAGACACACTGGTAATATGATCTCATGATGCTAGGTTTCGTAGGCTTCGAAGCCAAGTTCTCAGCCTTCGGAAGGAACTTCTCCATCAGCCAAGAAGCTATGAACACTCCACAAATGTGCCAGGTCGGATATAACGGACAGCTTGAAATGACCTATCAGATTTCGAACGAAGAAAAGTTCTCATGCGAGGAGACTCGACGTGGCATCAGTCTCGTCTCTTTCCCTTCATGGTTTCCAAAGCTTTCAAAAGAAAATCTCTCAGGGACACCTGCTATGCCTCCACAATGGATTCTCTTCTGATCGCGGTGGAGGCGACTCGCTTCTGCGACACGCATCTCGGCCTCAAGGCAAAGGCGAGCGGCCTCCCCGTCGCCCTTCTCCAATTTGACAGCCACACGGAGGCACTCGAACTGACAAACCTCACATGCACACCACGTTTGTCGTGCAAGATTTCAGTCAATCGATTTGAGTCTCAATTTGTTGGACTGTGATGGGTTTCGCAAAAGGATGGCAGCCCGAATGCTATCCCTTCAATCACACCAGCAATTGTACTACAAAAAAGTTTTCGGTTCACAATTCAGGCGTCTACGAGGGCTTTCGTTGGAAGGATAAATCGTTTGGCATCCGCGTCCAGTGTCGCGAGCTGACGATCGCTGGTCAGAAAGTCTGCGACTGGAAGTTCTTCTGTCAGGTCTGCTCTCCTTTCCTTATTGAACCTTATAGTGGCACCACAACTTCAAAGACAAATCCGCCGTCTTTCCATGCGGACAACATGGCATCGACATCTTCAGCTTTCCCGCAGAGTCTGCTCCCCATTCACTATCAAAGTCTCGCAGAGATTTGTGTTATGCTAAGGCGTGGAACTACCTGGCGGTGGCGATCTCTCCGAAGGATGCACCACCCACCACGAAGCCGCAACCCTCGCCGACGCAAAGGGACGAGCAAATCGTCTGAAGTTCTAAAATCAAGTCGGCCTTCTTTCTGCATTTCTTCAGTTGAACAATAAAACAAAAGCACGTCAGCTAATGATTAGTTCGTCGGCGGCATCCTCTGTGGCGTGTCGACCCTCTTCGCCATGCATGCTTTGTCTTCATCAATCTTTTTAAGCCCAAGTAAATGAGACGAAATTCTTTGTTGTTGAGTTCAGGACAATATCACCTGAATGCCTTTTCAGATAGTAATTGAAACAGTCGAAGAGCGCTGTAAAGATTGTGTTGGCGTTAGAACAGATGATATTTCCGATGATTGCGTACAATAGAATCTAGAAGGCGCGACAGTAGTTTCCTTAATAATCGTGGCTGCATCCTCGCACGAGGCGAAAGTCTTCATTCCCGTAGGTGGTCACCAGACACCTCGACCCCTTTATCTCTTTTTGAGCGCAACCCACTCGATCGATTCCTGTGGTGAGGCCGGCGAGGGACGCCTGACGCGGTCTCTCGTTTTTGGCCTTGCCAATGGCATTGCCGCTCCTCGCCCTCCCTTCTCCCGTCCTCTCACATGTCCTTGGTTTACTCGACACTCGGGCTGTCGCTCGTCTTGAGCGCGTCTCCAAGTCACACTTCCTGCTCTTCAGTGATCGGCGACGTCCACGAAGGTAAACCGTTCCTTTTTTGTGTTAGTAATATTTTTGATTGAAGATTGGCTCGTCGGATAACAATCTCGTGGGGACGAGGCAAGTCCCTTTCTCTAGACTGGTCCATCGAAGATGAGACGCCACATGACTGCGCTCTGTTCACCGTTCGGAACGATGTGGCACTGCCGCAAACGAACGGATTGGTAGAGTTTCAATCTGTTTTATGTTTAGTTATTTAGGCTTGGGAAGAGAACGGGCTGACGATTGCGTATCTCGGTCGAGAGAATGCCGTCTACAGGAATGGCCGATCGAAGTTCTTCGTACAAGGCACTTCTTCGGAAACTGCAGCCGTCGAACAATTACTCGAGAAGGTTTTGAAAGAATTGATGGATTGAAACACATTTGAAGATGTTTACTCGTGCTGTCGTCAAGTATTTGGCGCTGAAGAACCTCGGCAATAGCGACTTTTCAATGCTTGCAAAGGTTAGTTTTTGTGTAGGTTTCTGGGAATAGTAGACCTATCGGTGTTGTGTTGTTGTGCAATTCGTTTCCAGCCCCGTTTTGAGAAAGAATTGGACTCATCTGCTCGAGTGTTTTATTTACGGTGATTCAGGTCTTTCAACGAATTCCACACATCGACCATGTGAAGAAGATGGCGGTCAACGTTGAATACACAGCAAAGATTGAAGAAGCGCCAAGAGAAGAGAGCTTACTGAGTTTACTTCGAGTTCTTCGACTGAACAGCTTGAGGTTTGCGCCGTAATTTCCTTTGAGAATCGTTAATTTCAGTATTGAAGGCGCGGTCTTTGGTGCTTCGCTCAGCAAGGAGTTCTTCACCGAACCGGCAGTGGAAAGGCTCGAGGAACTAAATGTGAGCCATTGCACTCCTACTTTTCAAATTCTCTTTGAGGAGTCCTCACATGGCGGTGCCCGTTTTGACAACGAATCGCTGGCGAACACCAGCAAGACCTTCAAGCGGTTGACGGTTAGCAATAGTCAAGTGACAGCGCAAGGCGTCAACGCTTTTTTGACCGAATTCGTAGAAGGACGACGCGATTTTGAGTGAGTTCTGCTGAAAAATGTCCGAAGACGATGGTTTTAGGTACCTAAAGCTGGCGTTGAGGAGCCCGCCATTGACATCTAGAGATTCATTGTGGGAGACGCTAACTCGAGGTCTCAAATGGCCTGAAGGACGTGATGATTTTTCGAATTGCCGCAAGGGATGGTCACTGCAATTGAGATTATTGGTTTGTGACATGTTCATGTACAAAAATTTTATGTTTTCAGAGACTCTCGGGTAATTCAGCCACCGTTGCTTTTGAAGCAAAGAAGTCAGCAATTTACTAGTTTCACAGGATTGAAGCTAAACCTGACGCTCTAGTCCACCTAGTGGCTGAATCAGTCAAAGATGTGCAAGCGTTTTACACTTCTTTTTTGTGAAGTGTCTCCATGATGTCAAGAGAGCAATAAAATTCTTGATCACGCTAGAAACAAAGATGCACTCCAAATGTTCAGAGATTGAACTCTAACGAGACAAAGACGGAGTGAGAACCGAGCAGCTGGCCTTTGGCGGAAGAGGGTCGCCGACGACGGAGTGTCAGTGCGAGCAAAGCATTCGTGCCGTCGCATGGCCGGACTTTCTTCCTAAGAAGTCCGATATTTTCTTCACTTCCTCTTTGCCATTATTTCATTTGTCCATAGAAATAGCGTGCTTAGAGAAGCGAAATAACTTTCCAAAATGGGCTCACCACCAAAAGCTCCAATCTCGCTTCGCATGGCCATAATTTTCCTAACAATGGCCATGGCCGGAAACTTCAACGTTAGCGTTTTGCTGTTTCTTTACCTGTATTGCAGTATGGCTTTGCGTCATCCTTCCTCAACACACCGGTGGATCATTTTCAAGACTATTTCAACAAATCGTTGGTAGGCATTTTCTACGAGAGAAGAATTGTTCAGGACAAAATGGGCCACACAATGACTTGTGCGACTTTCGATTGGATGTGGGACTTGCTTCTCAATGTTCGGCAAATCGGTTTCTTCTTCGGCCTTTTTGTTGTGCCGATGATGTCGGATCGCTTTGGACGGCGAGGTGAGTAAGCTTTTCCACATTTGTGGTAATCTGAAAGAAAATATTGTCTAAAAATTCCCTCGTTTCCCTTCCTCCGAGTGCAATAAACCAATAGCTCGGCTTGGAACCAAACTAGGCACTAAGCTCATGGCCTTTGTCCTGTGGTGGGCAAACGTTTCACACACTGATAAAAAGGTTCGCACGGCGTTGAAAATCTGACTGCAAAGCTTTGCAAAGCTCCAAAAACACCCTCATCGGTGTGAACAAAGCTAACAAGTTTTCAGTTACTCTATTCATCGCAAACACACTATGCACTATTGCCTCGGTTCTTCAATTCATCGGTGTCGCGACTTATCAACCAATCGTTCGTTCAAGCCATTTATTTGACTTTTTGAGGACAGATTCTCTTCATTGGAAGGCTGATCATGTCCTTGGCCAATTCGTTGTCGTACTCGACGATTATTCTATACCTTCAGGTAAGCTTTCCTTTGAAAGTAGGCCTATGCTGAAGGAATGTCCGCCAACGTCTCTTCGGGGCACAGGCGGTGCGCTGGCAGGCATCGCCTTTTCCACTGTTTCACTCCTGGCCACCGTCCTAGGCACTGATCAGATCTTTGGCAAAAACCTCAAGGCGCTGACTGCATTTCCCATCGTCCCAAGTTGGCTCTTACATTTTTAGTTTTATTCGCAGATGTTTTGCTACTGGTTGCCATTTATATCCTGCCGGATACACCAAAGTTTCTCTTGCTTGGAAGATGTGACAAGGAAAAGGCAGCTGTGAGCATCTCGTTATTTTTATGAAGCCCTTTCCAGCAAGCAGTGAAGTTCTACCACGGACCAACAGCGGATCCAGCAGCCGTTCTGCAACATTTTTCACAAGAGGCTCACTCAACAACTCGCGCACCATGGCGCGAATATTTTGCTCAACCATACTGTCGACGAGCAATGCTGCTCAGCATATCGGGAATGCTTGTGAGCTTTGTCGTTTTGAAGAAAACGAAGAGTTCAGTTGACAACCGGACTGACCATCATGCTCAACCTGTCAACGCATTTTCTGAAGAAAGTTCATGTCGAAAAGGCAATCGCTCTTCTGACTTTGAAAGTTTTCTTAGGATGTCGCCCAATGGACGTCCACGGCAATGACTCTTGTCTATGTGTGCGCTACTTGCGTGTGCGCCTTCCTGGTCGACAAGTTGGTTTTATAACACCAAAGTGGGAAAATGTTTTAGACGCGGCCGTCGCCAATTGATTCTCACATTCGCCTTCCTCAACACGCTTTCGTTCTTTGGTTTCGCACTGTTTGCTGCATTATCACATGTCTACCGCCCGTTGAAATATGGTTGTGTAGCGTGCACTATTATGTTCGGCGCTACTTACGGGTAGGACATTTTTGTCCTTTGTCATCGTTCAACAAATTTATTGTAGTTGTTTTGGCCCTATTACACGGTTTCTGCCAGCTGAACTCGCGCCGCAACGCCATCGAACCGCTAATCAATCCATCGCTTTCATCATTTTCACGGTGGGCGTTTGCTTGTAAAAGTTACAAGCTCAAACTCAGATTGTCACTGTCATTATCTCACTCGCAGCTCTGCCGCTCTACGACTGGATGGGCGCTTATTGTCTCCTCTTTCTTTTTGTTGCACCATATTCGATGGCGTGGCTCTTCCTTTACAAATTTCTTCCTGAAACTAAAGGTGCATTTTCTAGATCGTGACGCATGCCGTTTGCAGGCCGTGAAATTCATGAAATAGTCGCCGCCCTGCAGGACGAAGTGCGCGATACGCGTCGCACTCCAACAATAATCATCGAAAAGTTTTAAAATTCAGAAAATTGGTGAATGTCAGGCGGATAAACAGAATGACATCACTCTTTTCAAATGTTTATTACTCACCAAGGCACAATCTCACACGCATATTGCACATATTTCCAGATTGGGAGACATAGAGAAATTCCATGAAAGTCCAACGAATTTTGTCACAGACGATGAGAAGACAGATTTGATTTTTGTTTGATTTTTGAAAAGCCCAATTTTTCTAGCAAAATGCTTTGTGTCAAAACGCTATTCCGCACATGATTATTGCCCCGAGTAAAGGAAAATACAAACTGAGGAGAAAGTGAAGGAGAAGAAAAAGAAAAGTTAGGGCAATGATTACACTCCTGCTTCGCTAAAGCTCTCTTATGGTTGCGTTAGACGTTTTTCTGTGTTTTGAAAGTGCGAAAGAAAGTTTCCTTTTCGGAATTGACACAAAGGGAAAGACCCGGCGTGACCGAACGGTCAAAGAGCGCAGTGATTTTATTGTTTTTGTTGTCTCGCTTAGAACTGCGTCCGACCCACGTCCACCGTCTTGACAAAGTCCTCCACTTGCTTCGTCCGCCTTCTTCGTCGTCGACCAGCTGATAGACAAAGCGACAACGAGAAGGCGAAGAACAACAAATTCGCCAATCCGAAAGCGAGTAGCACTGGATTTGTTATTATTGAGTTGAAATCTGAAATTTGTCGATTTTTGAACAAAGAATAAACCTGTGGCGGCACTACAAGTCGGCAAAGCGTCGAGAATAGTGATTTTGTCTGTGAAGATGTCCATGGTTGTGTGCACGTCTCGAGCGCGTCGTCGTCCGTGATGATGGTGAGCGACCTGGAAGAATAATATGACTAATAAAGCCTTCATGGAATGATTACATGTCCAGAAATAACTACGCTATGTTCTGTTGTTGAAACACAATTAATAGCGAACGCACCGCTGTTTCTGGACATTTCGGCGGCGTCAGCTTGTCGCAGCCGCCGTCGAGCTTCAAACACAATGTGACCTGAAAGACTGGTCTGAGAAATTTAGGCGAAGACAAACTTGGCACTGAAACTGAAGAACTGGTCGGTCAGCGTATTTGAAGACGTGATAGGCGCGTGTTGCTAGGCGAAGATCAGCGACGTATTCAGGTGTTGAGAGCAGAACGGCATCCAGACCGCAGCTGCAATGTTAACTTTACTCATCGACGTGCATGCGTAATCGAAACGGCATTAGTAATAGCCATAAATGACAAGTGTGAAACATGGGTCATGAGAACGTCTGGTGGAAAACCCACCCTTCGTTGTTGAGAATGTCAACGCGATCTCCATATCCGTTGTCGACGTAACACGAGTGGACAAGCATTCCGAAGGTGTCCTGAAAAGCGCGTCTGTCTCACTGTGCAATTGCACAAAAAAATGAGTCTTTTCCGCAAAGGTAAATCAAGTACCTTGACATCGGGGCATTCCCATCGATGATAGACACTCTCGCCGAGGCTGGCGTACTGAACAATTTCACCATCCGCCGATCCGCGTCTCAGTGTATACGAGCAGACAGGCATCTCGTAGACCTTCTCTCGGAACTGCGTTGTAATCATGCTGAACGATATCGCAGTTGTTGACCATAAAGCATTCAACAACCTGACTTCCAGCGGCACGGACACGGTCTTGTCGGCCTCCATGTAGAAGCACTGGATCTTGACCATTTGGTCCACTTTCGTCATAAATCTAAGGAGCTTGGAATGAAGCTAGAGAGCTTACAACGTGTGGAACATGATGACAACTGTCATCTCCACGTAGATGCCAGGTGGATTGAGCTGAAAAGATATATGCGACGGTTTGGAGGTTTACCGAGCGATATCGATGAACATTGCAGTCAGTGAAGGGAATGGTGATACCGATGCTCTTCGGGTCTTCAAAGCTCTCCGGACCTGAAAAATGAGCAGTGGTTCAGCATACTAAGGAACTAATTGACTAAATAGGCAGCAGAGCAAACACAGCAGCGGCATTATTGAAATGTTTTTTTCGGACAAGAAAGCACGTCGCTGAAACTTACCCATTCGGCACTTCTCATCATGAAAGTGATCCATGACAAAAACGTAGCCGTCGAAGGGCTTCTTCGTCGACGCTCTCACGCCGATTCTATCCGGAGCACAGATGATGTCCGGAGTGCCGGGACCTGAAACTCATGCGGCTTTCGAAATTGAATGATTTTTTTGTTGTGTAGTGTTCGGTGAACACTAACGTTTTCAAAATGAGGATGCTTATTGTGATTTGATGAAACTTCTATCAAACTCACGGAATTCCGTTTTGCACATATCCCAAGTGAGCGAATCGGCGAGTGACTTGTCGAGTTGATCAAATGCTTCGACAGTGAAGACACGGACCGGGTTGCCGGTGATCTGAAGACAGCCGTGCAAATCGTATTAGGTCGGCGTTTTTTGAGGGTTTGACTGTTTCTCTTTGAAATCCGCGTTGTCATACCAAATGTAGCTCGTGAACGTTGACGAGATTAGTGACGCCGATGGCGAAGACCAGCGCCTGGTTGTCGCGAAGCACTTGAGACGGCGCTGAGACCTCGTCCTGAAAAGCATTCATTTGCTCCCACAAGAAGACTCTGACATTGAAAAGAGTTTTCTCCGTTGCTATTATTTAGTGACCGAAACCTACTAGCAAAAATAATCTTGATTAATGTCAAAACAACGGTGGTGACACGCGAATTATGATTGGTTTGTAGGAAAGATGATATCAAAACAACGAAACCGAGCGAAACTTTAAGATGAACCCAACGATCCACTTATAAGCAACCCCGTGGAAAACACTTAGAAGTCATCAAGAGACACATTTTCTCGAACGTCCAAGCAGGCATTCCATGAAACATACTTCCTCGAAAGTCGCTTAAGCTTCAAATCGACCCACCTGTGACTGTCCATCGGTGATGACAACGACAACCCTCGGAACGTCGCCGCCTCTCGCGTCAGTCAGCGCTTTCTCTTGGGCGAATCTGAGCGCCGCACCAGTGTTCGTCGCACCCGACAAGTATCGTATTCGATCGATCGCATACTCAACCTGAGCAAGGCTTTGTCTCACTGATCAAAGTCTAGACCAACTTGATCCTGCTGCAGATATTGAGTGAGGCCGAACTCCAAAACTGGCGTTTCGGCGTATTGAACAATTGAGAAGTGTGAGCCTGTGGACGAGATGTTTAATCTGAAGATGTTTGATGTCGAGAAAGGAAAACCTTTTCGATAAAAGTCGTGCAAAGTTCAACTGCAACTGAAAAGTGTCATCGCCGATAGATCCCGAGCCGTCGAGGACGAGCACCAAGTCGACGCTCTTGTTCGAGACGCACTCTGAAAATGAACTAAGAACTAAGAATCTAAGGATGAGTGTACTATATTTCGTACTTTGATTTGGTCTTTGTTTTTCCTTGAAACATATCAGTGAAGAATCACTCTCAACTGCAGTTTGTAAGTCAGCAGACACAGTAGTCGCACATCGATGCTCATTGTCATCTTTTCCATTCAACTTCACCTTGAAACTGATCCATTTCGAACAAAAGACAAAAGCTCCTTCTTCCCGGATAAAGGCCCGGTGTTTTCCCCCTTTCGCTCAGGATCCTAGAGAGAGCCCCACTCCCCCTCTCCTCTGTCTTCTCTCGAAGACAAGGACAAGAGTGACAACGTGTCGGGTCTCCCTGCATTCAATTATTCGCCGCCCACTTCTTCTTCCCCCTCTCCTCTCTCCTGGCCATCCTGCCTTTTGACTCTCCCAGCAGACAGAGTCACTTCTTTCCTCCCCTTGTCTCTTCCGTGACTGCACGACAAAGAGACTTTCTCGCTCACCTTTGACAAAGTCGGAGTCGATGAGCCCGTTGTCAATCGGTGTAGAGACGACGAATGCTGCCAGCAACACGGCTGGCAGTAGCTGAAAGATGAAGAGCTATTGGGCAAGTCGAACAGCTCAGCAGTAGTAATAAAATCCCGACAATTTTCGCTCAAACAAGAAACAGACATGGTTGGAACTGAAATCGAGAAGAAGCATTGCTGGATACTTTCAGAACATAACAGGCCTCCAGCTCATCGACATCTTTCCCATGCTTTGCATTCCACCCGCAACTCAGATCGTCAAAATCCACTAATCGTGTTTCGACGTCGAGGCGCGCGCGCGACGCGACGTTCTCGCTGTCCGTAAAACAGGCACTCCCCTTTCGCCTCGTAAGAACATTCGGTAAGTGTCATAATAAGTTTATCACCGTCGCCTCCGGGCTCCCTCTCTCTCTTCCTCTCTCCAAAAGACTCTCTCCCAAATCAATAGCTGACCCAATTGCTACAGTTCTTCACCAGCCCGAAAAGGACGATCCCACAGCTGAAAACGAGACCCCTCGCGCTCTCTTCTCAATGTATCAACCACGTTGGCCGTGTGCGCGGGGTGGGGGCTCGCCGGGATTTCCCTTGATATTCTCGAGATGGGATGGAATTTCAAGGGGAGAGAGGGGATCTCGACGGATGTTCGGCATTTCAGCGGATATCAGCTCGCTTTTCTCTCGCACGCCTTTCGCCGTCGCTCATGAAAAGGGAAAGGAGAGCGCCGACCTGACCCCCAGGGGCGAGACCCGGGCAAGAAAGAGCCGCTCCCCTCCCGTGAACCTGCTTCTCCTCCTCCTCCCCCAATCGCGTGCTGATCCCCTGAAGTCAATAACACCGAAAACACGTTGGAAGACGGCTAGAGGTGCGAGTGACCGTTTTTGATCTTCGAGACTGGAGGCGAGAAAAGAAATGCGGTGGAGAGGCAAATGACTCATATGTTGAAGAACGTCCTGCAGCGGACAAAAACTCACTTGAGAAAGAAGAGTCATGGCTGGGAGTGGAGACGTTCGGCCGTAAAGAACACGACGTCGAACTCCCGTAGAGGAGAATGAATATTAGCCGCAATGAGGAGAGTCTTCAGAGCTCTTTTAGGGACGAGCCGGGTGCATCAACACATAGTTCCACGAGACTCGTAGAAGAAGGAGGGAATGGAGAGGGGGACAAAGAAGGAAGAGGGAATAGGGCAGGAGCCGGCGTTGATGAGAGGCGCTCGTGAAAACGATGACCGGGGGGCTCGACCACCACCGCCGACGCGCTGCTGCTGCTGACGACGACGACGACGCGCCGGAGACGCCCGCCGCCCTCGAGGAGACTGGATATCGTCGTCGCTGCGACGCGAGCGCGCGCGCCCAGCACACGGCCACCAGGCTCGAAGACGGAAAGAGAATCGACGCACGTACGGCGAGAGGGGATGTCACCGCTGTGAAGCTTTCCTGAAAAGATAACATCATTGATTGATCGAAGTTCCATGGCGTTCTAATAGGGGGCCATTGTGTACATCCAATAGTAATGGAAGGCCTGCTGATGGCGAATAGTCATGTTGAGAAACGTAAAGTGATTTCTGACAAGGAGAACAAAAGACCCACGAACTGAAAACCAAATCGTCGTCGGCTTTGTGCAATGCTTTTGACTTTAGAGTAAAACTTATTCAGTTAAAGAGGCAAAACTGCCAGAATAGTCAAATCGTAAAGGACTGAAGCATTGCCGCTCGTAAGGAGCTCTAATTTTCATGATGCACTGAAGAGTGAACAAGACTGTTAGTAAAATGATAAGGCTCACAGAAACTCAAGCAAACAGAGCTCAAGGACAAATTTGATTTCAGACGATGGAAAGACTCGAAGCAGACTGTGGACTGAATGGAACGTCAAGACTGAACGAGATGAAGAAGGCTTGAAACACCGAGGGGGCATGTCCATGTCTGTCCAACACTTCGAGGTCGCCCCTCCCTCCGTTCACCAAATCTCCAAATCCAGGCCTTGAAGAAGGAAAAAGTCCACTGAAGATGTCACTTGATTGAGAGGCTTGCTCGAGAAACACCTCTTTACCCAAATGGAAGACCCCCGGGCCTTAAGCGTGAAGAAGGTGCGACACCGGTGAGAAGAAGAAGAAGAAGATAGGTCAACCCTAACACTCTCGCCTCCCGCCAGCCACTTCTCGCGCGCGCGTCGGTGAAAGCCCCTTGATTTGAACACACTTGATGGGTGATTGCGTTCTCGCGCAGGCGCGTTGAGAGAATTTCGGAGGCATTTGGCTAATTGAATTTGGGAAGTGACCAAGATCAACAGGAACTAGAAGTCGGGACGTGGGAGGTTTTGAAATATTTCAAGTTGTGCAATAAAGCGAATCCAACGAGTGAATGATGCCAACAAGAGGAGTGTTATATGGTCTTTGAAACAGAAGTATTCGGCGTGGACTTTTGTAGTTCACCCCCAAACGAAGTCGTCCTCTAGTGAATAGACAAAGCGCAATTTGAAGAGTATTCATGAAACACAGGTTTTTGAGCATGCATCTTGCAAAAGCGATAATGCGCGAGCGGAATGACGGAGAATAGAATCCAATGCTATCATCAATACACAAAACCTCTCAATCCACTCTGAACAACCGAAAATGGTTCGCTTTTGAGAGGATCAACCAACAAGGACCAGCCAGAACACTCAACAACAGTGAAGAAATGACGAGTCTTCTCTGGAGCCTTCGGGATTTCTCAAGTCGATCACTAACTGCCTCAAATCTCCGTTCAAAAGAACTTGTCTTGTCCTTCCTCGAGGGTCGATTCGTCATTCCGTCTCCTCCACCTTCTCCAAAAACAACTGTGTGCATAATGATTTATCGCCTGGACCTCGGGACGGACGGGGCGGTCGCGGTTTCGGGCGTTTTTCTGTTTCCCCACGTCGCCGGTGCCTCGATCCACGATCATCGAGAGGCTGGAGAGCCTGAGACAGAGAGAGGACCTGCACGCCTGTTTTTGAACGACTCCACCGCGACACCGCCGGGTCGTCAGGAGAAGACGGTGCGGCGTGGAGAGAGAGGGGAGAGCTGACCTCGTTCGGAGGCTCCCGACGGGGGCTCCATGGGCGACGTCTTCATTTTGTCATTGCTGAAAGGGAGAGAGAGGTCCTGACGATGGGAAAGGAAGGAGGCAGAGGAGAAGTCGGAGGAGAATACTGCCCTTTGCAAGCTTTAACTCTTTTGTTACTGTTCTAATTTTTAGACACAGTGGCACAAGTATCTCACACGCGTCAGAAGGGCCCAAATGGCCTCTCATGGACGCGATAAACGTCGAAAGTAGCCGGACGGCAAGTGGGGCGCCACTGATGCCCTAGCAGTATGCCTTGATAGCTCAGTCGGGAGAGCGTTAGACTGAAGATCTAAAGGTCACCGGATCGATCCCGGTTCAGGGCAGAATTCTTTTGCCCGTTTCGATCATACTCTTGAAACTGTTTCAAGCTTGTTTTGTGATGTGTTTCATCGGTGGCTTTTTCATTATTGTTAAAAATTCCGATGTTAGGTGGCCGATGTTAACTGTCAGCTTTATTCACAGAAATACCTATTTTAGATGAGGAGGCAAGTGTATCGTAAAGAGTTTGCAATGCACCAAGCAAACCGGGATGCTGTTTGTTTTCATAAAAGGAAGGAGAAGTTGAACATCAGCAGAAGGAAGAAGACAGACCTTCGTCCACAAAACTACACATCACAGACGCACGAAAAGAGGAGGCGAGAAAAGAAAGGCGGCCGCGTCGCATTCGAAAGCTGGTTACCAATTCAGACAGAGTAAAAGAAGTGGATGAAAGAGGAGAAAGAGAAGTATCATTCTTCGGGCGTCACTTTGCCAGCTGCTTGAGAAGAGTCCAAGAGGTTGGAACTATTGTCCGAGACCTTCTGAGAGCTCGTCAATCCAGCGAACGGCATTCCAAGACCATTGCTTGAATGGAGAGCATTGAGATAGGCCGTCGTCGTCCTAAAACAATTTCTGAAATCACCTCCCACACAAGGTCGAAGAATTCATTGAGACCTTCTCTGTGATTTTTGAGACGTGGCCGAAACGCAGATCAAAAATGGGCAAAAAGCTTACGTGTTAGCGGGATAAAGGCCCGACGTGAGCGCGGCCTTGCGCCACGCGTCGTAGTAGAACATTGCGTGTGCCATGCTCTGCGCATCAAGGAAGGCCGGCCAAGCGAGTCCGCCGGTCTTCTGGCGTTTGTCCTTCATTCGGCGGTTTTGGAACCACACCTGCAAGAATTTGTTGTAAGTTTCAGCCTTGGATAAATACACCTTAAATGAAAGTGACTATTCACGATATAGTGGTGGAGGCTGGCAAATTCAACTTTCTCAATTACTGGGTCTCTGCTTTCTGTTCTTCGAACATGGCGCGTCTAGATCATCCCCAGTTGAGGCTCAATTACTCAATTGGCTGGTCCCCTAAAGCCGAGGAGCGCGCGAATTGCTCGCTAAACGAATCGACTCCCTCTCTGTCCTTTATCTCGCTGTCTCCCCTCGCCTCGTTGGCGCGCTGAAAACACGCAACCGCGTAAAGCGAGCAATAATACACCGAACATGTGCCTGGCGCATGACCAATCAGACTAATCGCCGCGCGGCTAGGGCGATGTCAAGGTCGGTATGATTTCTCCCAAGCACAACGAAGTCATTTGCCTCTGCCGAGTACGTTGACACGATTGAGGACTCAGCGAAGTATTTGCTTTGTATGCATTTCGAAACCCATCTGAACTGACAAAAGGTTTTCGAGCACTGTCGAGAACCAGTGAGAAAATTCATCACAGGATTTTTACCCGAATCACAACGGCAGATTGCTGTGACTAATGCACGTGATATTTCATTTTGTTCCGAAACCTATGAGCTTCCCCAGCATTCGTGCACTTTTCCAAATCTCTGTGCTATGACTTCTTGTTCTTCTTCCTTTTCCCGATTCGGTCCTCCTCCTCCTCCCTCTCCCGAGAGACGTTCAGTGTGTGACGCAGACATGAAGTTGACTCAAAGGAGGGCAAGGAGTTGTGGGGCATCTGAGAGTCTGAGGAAGAGAGCGCCTCGCATGTACCGCATGCCGAGTGAAATGTGTCAACTGGGGAATTGGCGCTTCGGGAGCTGAAGAGAATGAATTATCCTCGGTCGCCTTCTCGGCCTTCTCCGCCCTTCGTCTATAATGTCGGCCCTCAGAGAGTCAGCCGTGTGTCTCTAAGAGATTTCTTCCAAAACCAGCGCTCGCCCGCGCGCTCTCCAAGGAGTTACCATAACCCCATGCTGATGGAATGATCGCGCGGCTCTCTGAGAAGCCGCCCCCGAGGGGATAAAGGAGAGCGTGCGCACAGCTTATGATCACGAAGACTACTGTAGGTGGAACAAGAAGAAGGAAGAAGGAAGAAGAAGGAAGCAGAACTGGCCTTGATCGTGCCCTCAGGAAGTTTTAGCTCCGCGGCCAGTTCACCGCGCGTCTTCCGCGAAACGTAGTTCTCCTAAAGCGAAATGATCGTTGAGGGGGAAAGAAGGGGGCTACGGTAACCTTGGCGAATTCACGCTCGAGTCGAGAGATCTGCTCGCGGCTGAAGGCCGTTCGGTATCGACGCATCACCTGCTCGTCGCCGCTGCCGTTCTCTGAAATATCGACTTGTGAGTGAATCTCGACAAATGCAATTCGGAGCGTATGTTTCAAGGCAAGAGTGTATACGAGTCTCATCGCGTTTGACGTTGGCGCTTGGGTTTGTCGTTCTGAAAACTTTAACGACGATCATGAACCAAGCGCTGACAGAAGCGATTTGACGATCGTCGTTCTCCAACAGGCTCACTTTCTCATCGACAGTAACACCCTTCACTACTTTCTTGCCCCCTCACGACTCTCACGAGGAACTAATTGTGACTAGTAATCGTCCCGGCGCTCATGAGAAGCCGTCCTCAATTTCATGAACGAGAAGAAAAGACACGAGAAGCTAATAATTTCCTCGTTTAGGCGCTGCGCGAGCCCTCGTCTCTTCGATTAATAGGGAATTCCTCAAATTGTGCAACGAAGCCGGCGGCGGCGTGGAGAGATCGCCCATGATGACTTCTTCGTCTCTGGCCATAAGTGTGTCCATCTCCTCGTTGAGGTCTTGATGAAACTAGCGAGCGAATAAAAAATGGAGCCTAATGCCCGACAGCAAGAGACCAGCGAAACCATTTTGTTCTTAAGAACGTCGTTTTCAATCTCTCTCAGTGCCTTTGAAGACGTTCGGTAAACATTAACTCGTTCTGCAACTTATCGCCTCATTAATGTTTTCTTCCGAATTCTGCATCATCAATGGGTTCATTTTTCTCTAGGCGCCTACAAAGCTGATTTGAAACATCTCTGCACTCTTTCGGCTTTCACAATGTCCTTGCCATGTATCAATTGCAACACTTTGCAATCGCCTCGCCCACACACCGCCCACGCCTAATTGCTCGGAATTGTTTTCACAATCTCGAGGACGGAAAATCGTTTCATGAACACGTCCGAGGCCTACGCGTTGGCTACGGTAGTCACTGTGATTTTCGCTGTGAGCACGACCGAAGTGGGGGGACGCGCAAGCGTTTTATGGCGTTGCTCTGATCGCGGTTTACAAGGCGGCCGAGCGAGGAAGAGGAACGGGGGTTGGTGGGGGAAACGAATGCTCTCCTTCTCCTGCTCCTCCTCATTCGAGGCAAGACGGCCTTTTCAACGCGAGCACAGAGACACAGAAGAGAGAGCGGCGACGGGTGTGTGGGTTGGCCAATTTGCACGACGATAGGACACCTTGTAAAAGCGCAATTATCGTCCAGGTGAGACGGGCCGTGGGCAAACTGAGCGTACTGTACCGTCATGGAAAAGCTAGACAAGCGACATGAGAGAGCGATTCTGTGCGTAAACGCTCAGGCCGCATCGACGATTCTCGACTGTTGTTTCGTAAAAAGAAGAGCGTGAAACGCCTATGAGCAAGAGCTGTCATTCATGAGAAGCAGCAGGCCAGTTGCCTTCGACTGAGCAAACTGATAACCTTGAAACATCGTTCAAGTCTTAAAGGCGAATATTTTGAAATCGCAATTCAACTTAGTAGTTTGTTAGCATTTCATTCCGCTTTTCCAAATGCGCTGAAGCTTAGGAAAAAGCGACCAAAATTTTCTTCACGGCCCTCCAAAGATGAATGTGATTCCTTTTTTGAGACAAATCTGCTCGATGTAATGAGAGAGGAGGCTGTTGCTCTCCACGAAATGGGTTCATTTCTCAGGCGACGCGCCTCGTCTTGTCACTGACTGCCCCCGATGAACCTCCTCGACAACGACGAAGATGGGGCTGTCGCGCGCTCCCGGTCAAACGAAGAGCGGCAAGGAGCATGACCACAATTATAGCTGCCCGATGTGCGGATTGATGAAGCTTTGCTCGCGGCGAGGAATGAGCGAGGCCCCGCGGGCAGCTGGTCGCGGGCATTTTAAGAAGGCCATGAACCCTCCTCATACGAGAAGTGGCAAGAGTCAAGCAAACAGATTATCAGTGAGAAGAGACGTGTTTCAGAAGATTGTCTAGTAATGCAGAGGAATTTGATGAACACTGACTCAGGAGAAGGGGATGTTTTTGAATGAATTTTTACCGTTGCTCTGAAGGGGGATTGCGTAGGGAGTATGTCGTGCAGACGGATTCGTCGATCGAGGTGTCGCGGCAGTCAGCGCCATTGGTGATGGGCTTTCTGGAACAGAGCGATGGCAGACTGTTGTTTCGATATCCCTGGTTTTGAAAAGTGCCTGATAAAACGGGACGGGAAACGCAGGCACGCTCGGGTCACTTTTACTTACCATTTTGTGTCGCCGTCGAATCGACGTTTCCATTCTGCGGCGACGACGAGCTCACTGAAGACGATGGTGGGCTGAAATTCAAGATTATTTGAAATGAAAAAGCAGAACAAAAAGAAAAACAAATCATTGAAATTGTAATCTACATGCCTATGAGGAAATATCAAAACTAACTTGTACAACGGCGGATCCGACTTGGTTTGTGAGGGCGCGATCAGGGCCTCGATGGCAAAGTTCATAGCGAGCAGCTTTCAGTAGCGTCGGCACTGGTTCGACCGCTCACTGACTCGACCACTGATGAGTGTTTAGTGAGTGTTAGAGTAGAGGGGGGAAGGGAGAGACACGGTTACGGTGAAAGGCCTCGCCCCGCCCTCTCGACGCGGCTGGAAGGATGGAGCGCGGACCAATCAGAGTGGGCCTCGGCTCTCGCGCCAAGAGACGCCGGCTCGCCACTCTTGGATGAAGGGGAAAGAGAGTGTCGGGTAATAAGTCATGAAGCGCGGCGCGCGTCTCTCGACCACTTGAGTATGGAAATTTTTCGCGTCTTCGCTGCCATCGCCGAACAGAGAAGATCTTAATCGAGGAGAAGATGGGCTCGACGGCTATGAGGAGAGCAGACGACCAATTTGTGCAAGGCAAGATAATGAAGAACATGAGAAAACGATGAAGGAATTGATTTGGGAGAAGCAGGTGACACTTCCCAGCACACAGTGCGTTCATGAATAATTTAGGAAGAGGACATGAAACTTATCGAATAAGATCATTTTTAAAGCGAGATCCTAACCGGGCAATGAGTGTTCACAGACGCACAGTTCGATTGTGGAACTAAGCCTGAAACATAGTTTACCAAAAGAAACCGGCGGAATTCGAAACGGTTCTGCACATTGGGGGATGTAACAAAATGATTCTGAAACCGAGACGGCGACAAATTCAAGACCTACTCTTGAGGTGATATTCAAGGTACAATAAGAGTTGAGAGCGATTGACCCATCTCTACTACGAGACGAGGCAATACGAGAGGGTAGCGCGAGCGGCGGTCGTCTCGCATTTTGTGGGAGTCGGAAGTGGACAAAGAGGGACACCGAGAGGGGCGCCTAACAACTGATCATATTCACTCATAAACCTTCGAGGAGGCGATTGAGGGATGATATGGAGGAGTGGCCCTCTTCCCCTCCTTCGTTTCTCGTCTTTTGGAGTTGCGAGAGCGTCTTCCCTCAAAGTGGCGCGCCGCCCCCGAATGCAGAGAGAAGAACAAGACCGACGGCTACGGTGAGCACTCACTCCGCCATTTTATGGCCATCGCACGTCTTTTGAGATTCGTTATGGGCAAGCAGTCTTGTTTTGGAGAACACTTGTCGGTACTGAAGACTTTTGATGGAGCGGGTTACAGAAACTCGCTGATCGATATGTTTATTCGCCGACGCATATGGAAAGTTGAGCTGCGAATTCGTTCACGTCCGTGTCCAAGACAGTCATTCAAACGGTTGCTATTTGGCTGCGTTTCAAAGTGGACTTAAAATCAATCGTGACGAGTTTAGATGATCCGCCGCGAACCTCGAAACGCCTTAATTAAGTTCTTGCATCGTTTTCGATTGAAGGTCTTAGCGGTTTCCCCGTAATCAGCAAAGAACCTCTCAGAAATGATTGCGTGATGAGCGGCGACCAGGCGAACAGAAGGAATTTCCGGTCTTACAATCAGCGAGTCGGTCGATGGCCGGTGTTGATATGACAGAGAGAGGAGAAGAGAGGGGATCGTGTCCCTGTCGCTCACTCCCTTCTCATGTTTACGGTTGGCAACTGTTCACGCGGCGTTCTCGACCTGAGGACGCGCCGCCGCTCCCTCTTTGATCCGAGCCGAGGGCCGCTGAGGCACCGCGCGCTTGTAAATGTGTCGCGGCGATTTGGCATCGATGATGCAAGTTGGCAAGTGTTGCGTCCCTCCGTATTGTGGTTAGCTGCTCCTTCACACTTTGGTGGCGCCGAAGAAAGTTTTTGATTGAAGTCTCGGAACCTGGAATACAATAATTGGGAGAGAACAGCGGCAAAAGCGACAACAACAAGTGCAGTTTGTAGTTCAGCAGAATGCTGACAACTGAAACACACTCTGAGCAAATCTTTTCAACCTTTTTCTCCGCTCGCCGACTTCACAACGTTCACCGCAAATCTCATGAGCATTCAATCTAACTTCGAAACTCAACAAACTGACAGTCCATTGCACTCACTTTCTTCCAGAACGTCGCGCAAACACTCGCGTATTGAATGATTTCGAATCGGTGACGCAATTCAAGTCGACTGAAACACATTGTCTAAATCGGGGAATGAATTCCCGCATCGTAATAACAGACATGACTACTCCAATATTTCTCGTCGCGCCGCCTCTCTTGGGAATCCTTGAGTGGATCCGGCTTGCGACAAGGATTTATAAAGGCGAAGGAAGAACGTCCTTGAGAGGCAGCGGTGGTTGTGGCCGGCACATCAGGCTGTAAGACAGAGAGCGCCTACTCGGACTAATCCGCCTTCTTCATTGCGAGGGAGATCTTGATCATTGAATTGGCAAATCGGTCATCATGGCATAATTATTGAGGGCTAATCAGGTCGCTTGAAACTGAACAAGGAGGCTTTTTGACTGTAAGGGAAATAACTGAAACCTACTGGAGCCAAGCATGAGAGATCCGAATCGTATGCTTTCAGCAAATGTTCATGACTCGTAGCAAAAAAAAGCAGTGTAGCTTGCTCCACAAATGAATGAGAGCAAAGCTCCTTGTCGTTTCCGGCTAGATCGGCATCATTTCGATGGGTTCGGGCAAATTTGTCGTAGTCGTCCGAGTACATGCTTGTTCAGGCCGCAGGAAGAGAGTACAGAATCTCCCGGTGCTGTCTGTCGTCGCTTCTGTGCTTTGCCCCCACTGACAATTCAGTAAAATGCCCAGAAACAAAACGTGAGACAAGGTTACAGCATCAGAAAATTCAACAAGTGCTGGATTCGCGTAACAATGGAGTTTAGTGTGACTGAAAGCACCGGATCTGACCTCGCTCGCTCATTGTCAGCTCTGCTTTGTGCACTCACGGCCATGTACCGAACGACCCTGTCGACAGCTGACATTTCCGTGTCACAACCGACATTGAGCAAGATCTTCATCATTGAAGGGTTTCGGTATAAAAGCCGTATCCGGAGCGAAGGTTACCAACAGCTCCTGCTTTTCTCTTCTCCTCCAATTTTCCTTCCTTTCCTAAAATGCATTTTATTGTCCTCGTCTTCGTTCTTACATGCATTGCCTCTCTTCCACAGGCTACGGTCAACGGTTTGCTTTCCTCTTTCTCTTAGAGAATTTTATTTAGCGGCTTGCGCTGACGCGATTTCGAACTGCGCCAGCTACACGGACTTGTGCAAGAACCCCACCTACCAGTTCATGCTCGCCCAGGATTGTCAAGCGACTTGCAAGGAGTGTACCGGTTGCTTTGATGCTGAAGGGGCAACGTAAGGGAGCCTCTAAAAATTTGAGAAACGGTTTTCAGATGCGCCACTTGGGCTGCGGCAGGCTTTTGCTCGAGCGCATCCTATACGACAGCCACAAAGACCGCGTATTGCTCGTTGACTTGTGGCTACTGTGGCTCGACGACCACTGGCGCGACGACGGCGGCAACGACTACGGGAACGGCCACCACTACGGGCACTGGCGCGACGACAACTACCGCCGCTACGACCACAACTACGACTGCCTAGATATATCAAAAGTGTGTGTTGCGCCAATAAATAAAGAAATACTTTTGAAAGCAGAAGGGCTCTTGAACATGCTTCTGGAGCGAAAGACGCAGCACTTTACACAGACGGCCCTCGGATGGTAATGATTGCTACGACGTTTATGAAAACGAGCTTGCTCCATCGCATGATACTGGTGAAGCAGTGTGAAAATCTTTTCTGTACGTTTTACTTCTTCGAAAGAAAGGAAGAAGAAACAAAACGTGAGAAGCACTGCCCTTGCCCCGGACGTGGATAAGGCAAGAAGTAGAGGGTCGCGCACCTTCAAGCTTCAGTCAGCGACACGAAGTGCAGTCCTTCGTCAACGCTCGAATTCTCATAGTTAAAATACAAAAAACGAGCTTTTCATCACAGCTTCGTTGAAACAAACAAGCTTATTGGTCACAAACGAAAAGCTATCGTAATACAAAAAGTTAAAGAAGGAGAGGATTTATTTCTTGGGAGCCGGGGCCGCCGGGGGGAAGGGGCGGTCGACGCCGCTGTTGATGTCGACCTTGTCGAAGTCGCCGCGTCCCAGCAGAATCGGCACCTTCGTGTACATGTGCTCCCAAGGCGACATCTCCTGCAACGAAAATAGCCTCGAATACCGTAATCTCCCACGTTCGTGTCGTTGAAGATCCTCTTGGCCAGCGACTGGCCTTCCTCCTCGTCCGTCGGCGGCGGCACCTCGTCGGGCACGCGGAGCGTCCTCCACGCCAGCGAAAGCAACTGAAACGTAACCGCGACTGGTGGCTGTAACAGTGAGCCGAACCTGTCCGGGAATGTCGCCCGGCTCGAGCGGCCGCCACAACTCGTCGGTCTCTGCCGGAAGAAGAATCATGAGCTAAAAGATGCGAATTGCTTATTGAGACAATTGTGTTTGAATTTAAGAGAAAATTAGAATTTCTCCTAGACACGCACGTTCTTGGACTCGCCGGGTCCGAGGTAGCCGCGCGGGCTTGACATCTGCGGCACACGGCAGAGCTGGAAATTGTTTATTTGTTGTTTTGTTTAGTTGTTTGCGTCTTTCTTGACAGGCTAACCAACCTTGGCACGCGCGTCCCAGACGATCGGGAAGGCGTCGCGGTTCTTGATCTTGCAGCGTGCCCACTGCTCCTCCTTGTAGGGCGCGTCGAAGACGAAGCAACTGAAAGCATTTCTCAGTTTTTCTGTCAAGAAATTAATATTCCAGCCGAAATATTCACTCTCTTTTTTCAAACTCACCGCGGATTCACGCTGAGCTCGTTGGTGGGCATGCGGCCGAAGATCGGCTTCGGCTTCGGAGGGAGCGGCTGTAACACGAGAGTTGTTACAGTAGATTACGGTACCTTCTTGGCCGGTGACGGCGGCCGATTCGCCTTCGGAAACTTCGGAGTCTTCTAGAGATCGAGATAAGCTTCGAAGTCCGTCTCACCTTTGAGGCGTCCGAGGAGGAGGGCGAGGGAGTAGTGGGAGCCGCCTTCATCGCTGCCGCTCGCCGCTGTCGGTTCGTCTGGAAAGGGGGCAGAATTTGAATTTACCTTTATTTCAGGTGATTCAAAAGGCTTCACGTTGCCTCGCTCTTTGACTCCCGCATTCAGCAGCCACCACCGAAAGTTCACCTCTCTTACCACCCGGCATGAGAGAGTTTGAAAATTTGAAAAAAGCTCATTTTTCGGGCGTGTTAGAATCTCCCACACATAGTCAACGATTCATCAATCAACTGGCACGGTGCCCGCTTTCACGCAACAAATAGAATGTGAGTCGAATTGAATAATTTTTGATTTAGCTCTTTTTTTGTAGATTATTGCCCTGTAACAGACATAATTCAACTGCTATGATGCTCGCGAGCCGACGGATTGGTGCATCCTGGGTGACGACTATAAATGGGTGTAAGTGCGTAGTTTCGTTTCCTGTTCAAAAGTGTGATTAGCATCAATGAACAAACATTTTCAGGCATGCCGGCTGTCATTGCGACAAGAAGCTCGGCACCTGTCTCATTGAACGCTACAACAAACGACTCGAGCAACTGGAATGGGGCTATTGCACGCCAATGAGAGAGCGTTCATCTGTGCCTCACATGTATATTTTTAGGTCCTAAATTTCGTAATTAGGAGTGCTTTTACAATACATTTTTATAGATAGGTTTTGAAGCGACCAATTTTACTCTTCAATGCCTACGAAATAAATTTCATTAAAAAAGACACTTTGCGACGATATCAAGCAATTGAGCATAATTTCATTGAATGGTATGAGCTTGTAAATCGCACATTGCGACGCCAATTTTGTGGTTTCCGTGAGAATAAAGCGAAGAATCGCTGTCGAATGGCCTTCGAGAAAATTACGAGCAAGGAACAATTCAAGCCCGAGTAAAAATCCGTTAATGCTGTTAAAATGGCGTAGAACATCCCCGATGGCGCCATTTGCGCGCAGCTGAGCTCGTGTTTTTTCGGCCACGGAAACGGCCACCACTACGGGAACTGCACCAGTTGCTATGATGCTGAACGCACTTCAACGTAAGGACGCCTCTAGAAAATGAAAAAATTTTTTAAGATGCACCACTTGGGCTGCGGCAGGCTTTTGCACGAGCGCATCCTATACGACAGCCACAAAGGCCGCGTATTGCTCGTTGACTTGTGGCTTCTGTGGCTCGACGACCACTGGCGCGGCGACGGCAGTAACGACTACGGGAACGGCCACCACTACGGGCACTGGCGCGACGACAACTACGCAACTACGACTGTCTAGATATATCAAAAGACAACTACAACTGCCTAGATATATCAAAAGTGTGTGTTGCGCCAATAAATAAAGAAGTAATTTTGAAAGCAGAAATGCTCTTGAAATGCTTTTGGTGCCAAAGACGCAACACTTTACAAAATGGTAATGATTGTTACGAAGTTTATGAAAACAAGGGTGCTTCCTCGCATGATACTGGTGAAGCAGTGTGAAAATCTTTTCTGTACGTTTTACTTCTTCGAAAGAAAGGAAGGAGAAACAAAAAGCCAGCAGCAAAGCGATTCGCTGTATCATGATTCATATCAAAAAGAAAACATTGCCTTCCTTGGCAATGTTTCGACTGTATTTAGAATCACCAAAAGTTTCCGACGTCTTGAAGTCGGCACAGAACGCGATGTGGCTTCTCGTCGTCCTGTTGCTGCTTCCCGCAGCTGCGACTGCACACTACGATGCTCGCTCGTGCGACCTCCCTGCTAATGTGACGCTGGATGAGGCAAGTTTCATGCACTCATTCATAACCCTTTCACAGAGAATGAAGACGTCTCAAGCAGTTTGTCTTCAGTATCGAGAGACAATCAACGGATCAGCTACGCTCCAGTACTTTCTGGATCAAGTTTGCCCATTGTTCATTTTGTTTTTTTGCCAACTGGAAATTTCAGTGGGATAAAGGTGCTGAGAACTTAACAAGCGACTTTCTCAACGAGAACAATACTCTTTTCGCCGACATTGTCTATGATTTGTTTACGGCTGGAACTAATCCATTTCTACTTAAACATATCATCAGCATAGTCGACGAGAAAGTTAGTCTGATTCCAATGATTTCAGTGATTGAATTTTAGGAGTTCCGTGAAGAGCTGAACCGGACGACCATAGAAAGCGAGGCTTACAAGAAGTACGCGCCATCGGAAAACGAAGTCTGTTTGGTTGTGAAATGCTTATCCAGTAAATTTTTGCAGAGCATTTCCGCAATTCTTAAAAAATTTTCCTTGGATGATTTCGCACTTTATGGTTTGTGTGCGTCACTTCGTGAGTTTTCAGAGCTCTATGAACTTCACAAGGAGCTCTTCGCTCCCTTCGCCAAGATGTACCGAGACAATACGATTTCTCGTCTCGAAAAGTTTCGCCAATGGTCCGAAAATACAACAAACATTCCCAAAGCCCTGGAACGTTGGGTCACGGCCGACAAGCACAATCTCATCCATTTTCGCTATCAGGTTGCAGCAAGCATATTGAACGAATCCTAAAACTTAGGTTGCCAATATTGCTCTTCCAAAACAGCGTGAAATTGTGTGTCGTTCCCTCGTTGATATGCTTTTTGATTCCGGCGTTACCGCCGAGGACCGACACACCGTGAACTATTACGAGAACGATACTACGGTATGCCTCCGAACTCTAAAGTATCCATTTAGGCTAAAAATGAGGGTATCAAAAAGAGTGTGGCCTTTCGAGAGCTGGAAAAGGTTTCCCATGGCATTCACGACATCCACAAAGTAATTCGTGAAGAAACAATTCAAGGTATTTTTTCATCTACAAATCTCACTTCAGATCTCTACAACCGGGTGAAACAGGCCCTTGAACCTCGACTTCACTTTCCGCGTGACATCAAAGTCTCGCGGCTTTACTTCTACGATCCGAACTTCAACACGTTCTTGAATCTACTGCCAATGAACGTGTCAACTACGACGCCGACAACGCCAAGCACCACGACAGAGGCTTCTAGCTCGACCACGGAGACGTCCACATCGGCTGCGACTGAAAAAGTGTGTATCTCGGGAACTGAACGTCCCGCTTACGCAACACTTCTTCTGATCGTTCTTACGTTCGGATTTTTCGGCTTCCACGGCTAAACCCAAGAGAGCCGTCGCCAATAAATTTCTTTTCCTCGCAAATGTACTCAGCACTTTACCACAAACAAACGTAAATAATGTGAATGATTTTCTCCGTTCAATGCAACGGCTTGACAATTTGAGCTGGTAGTTTTCAACAGTTCGAGAAAATAATGAAGGCTACTTAGCTAAAGCTACCCACTTGGCTCTCTTCATACGGTAGAAGAGAAGCTGATTCTCTCAATATGTTTTCGCAGGGCTTCTGACGCAAGTCGGCGGTTGCCGACAAAAGTTATGAAAAACCCGTGGTTTCCTTTTCCATGACGGAATTTCTCTTTATTTTTCGTGAAAATTTCACTTTCCGTGATTCTCCTCTTTCTCTCTCTCTTCGTCGTTTCCGAAAATTTTTGCTAACAACGCAATGAAGAACTTCAGCAGAGCGTTACACATTTGCTGGCGTGGTTCAGGCACGAGAACAAACCCGAAGTCTTCTTTTGCTCTATCATTCGATTTTATTGTGTGGAGAATAATAAGTGAATAATCTTTTCAACGTATACGTATGAGGGGCAAGTTGATTCTGTACATTTCCCGTCCGGAACAGCAAAGAAGTGAGCGTGCATCTAGCGGGGTTAATCTATCCACGTTACCTCCGATGAATACCTGAACTCTCTCCTTCTGGGTTTAAATTGAACTAAACCTGTCTAAGTAGAGCTTTGTGTGTGAGGTCCCAGAAGAGCACCGAATCTGCCGAAGACGTAGCAACAAGATCAGCACCGAGAGCCACGACACAACCACGAACGCTCGAAGTGTGGCCATCGCCAGAGGAGAGTCGCGTCTGCAGACTGCCATCCGTCTTGTCCCAAACGCTCAGCACTCCGGATATCGACAGCCTGGAAATCGTCGTTCAGAAAGAGTTGACGACTTACCCAAGAACATTTCGTTCGCCAAGAGCTAATTCCATTGCTTCGTCGTCGGTTCCCGAGCCTTCCATGGTTCGAAGCAATTCGCCACTTTCCAGTGCCCATGCTCTGACAATGCCAGAAGAACAGCAAGAATAGAGAATCTAAGTACCAGCTTATACGAGACTTATCGATTTCATACGTTGGTGGAGTGGTCTGCTATAGTTGACACCAGCGGCGCATCATGAGCATGAAGAGTGAACGAGAGGCGACAAGTTCGAGCGTCGAACACCTGAGAATTGCTTAGACTGAAATCAAAACCACCTTGAGGGTATGATCATGGCTCGCGGTGACGAAGGACAACGGAGCTGCGACCAACCCCGTGATTGGCTGTTGATGAGCTCGCGTCGATACGTAGCAGTTGCATGAAACCACTTGAAGGGGCTGAAGTTCAAAACAGGTCACAAAGTTGAATAAAAACAGACATGCTCGTTGCTGAATTGAATATTCACAAATTCGATGGTGCCATCAAGACGCGCAAGCACGAGACGACTTCCTCGGAACTGCAAGCTTGTTGCAGCAATTAAAGCTCTCACCAGCATGTTGACAACGCCGACATAAGAGTTCATGTAGATGTGAATGAGCATTCCATCTTCAACTCGGGCGATCTCCACGCTTCCATCAGAGCAGCCAAGCAAGAGGAAGCCTTGCCTAAAGCAATCGGCTTAAGAGGATCGCTACAAACTTTAGAACGAGTGCCCAGATCTGCGGAGGTGGCGGCACGCGTGCACCGTCTCCTGGATCGCGTCCGCCGCGTCGACGATCAATGCTCATTCTTCTTTCTCCTGAAGGCTTCATTGTCATAGAAAGAACTATCTATACCAGTGTTAACGTCCCAGATGATGACTCGAGCCCCGAGATCCGAGCTGGCGACAAGTGGAGGCCCAGGAGTGCTGACGCATTCTATTGCGGCTCGATGTCCATTGAAGACCAGTGGAACCTGTGCGAGCGATAATTTCCCACGGGAAGCAAACCGTTTCTATAAAGCGACTGGGCATTGCTCGTGTTGGAGACTTTGGAATCGAGGCCCTTTTGGTTTCCTCATGACTTTTGAAGCCACTTCTAAACCTTGTCTTGGAAACCTTTCAAACGGTCGAACCTCCAACGTCCCCAGAAGCAGGCATAAAGGATGAACAGTAAGACGGAAGCAAAGAGGCACAGTGCCGAGATGAAGACGTAGAGACGTAGTTGATATTCCAGCCAGTGGACTCTTGAACGGAGTTCCGGTTCGTCGTCAGCCGACTGGACAGCCGCTTCTTCAACACCACCAACGAAGAGAAGACTCGGATCATCAGGCGCAATCTGCATCGTTTTTCCTCGAAGGGCAAATGATTTTCTCTCACTCTGCTCGAAAGAACGATTGGCGGGAGATAAGTAATGTAATGGCCAGCCAAGGACAAATTGTACTGCTGAAGGAGTGCCGGCCACCATCGAAAAGTCCTCCGCTGCCACTCGCCCCACTCGAGGGGCGCCGTCTCGAGCAAGCGATGTGAGACGCCGAAACGCTCACCACCATCTGGAAGATGAGAAAATTTGGGTAAACTCGAGCCTGTTCGATTCAGACTTGGTGGAGACTCGGCCGCCAGTCGCCAGAGGTTCACCACCACTCCGATCCAAACAATGAAGATGCAGAAGAGAGCGATGATGGTCCGGTGGGCGAGCCGAGCTCGGGTGAGAAGGAGAAGAAGTCGAAGGCGTGTTGATACTTGTGGCACGGGTCGACGAGGCTTCTCCACGGCCAACAGGTCGGCGGTCTCGTTGAGGTCGCCAACTTTCACAGCTGAAGCCGTTCGACGATGAGTCTTCTTCGGTGTCGTCTCGGTCTTCTCGTCAATTCTGGAGTCCGAGTGAGTGCGTGGTCGAATGGCTGGGCCTTCAAAGAATCTCGGCCAGAATTTGCGTATCGGGCACCTGAGATGTTATTGTTTTGCTTTGTTCAATGCGACTTACGAAACTCTCGGGTAGCTCTTGTGCTGTGGGATATCGGCCACGAGCAGCATCCTTGAGAACCTTTCCTTTTCCTCACGACCGAGTCGGAGAAGGTCAAATGTGAGGCAAGGAACGTAGAAGAAGAGCTAAATCGCCATTTTCTTCGTCTGAAAAGAAACCAACCTGCATATAGAAGTCAACGAAGAGGCCAATGAAGGCCAGACGACAGAAGTCGACAACTTCCGAGACGCCTGACAACCATCCCAGCGCAGTGAAGGCGATCTCGATGAGGAAGAACTTGGTCAAGGCGTAGCCCTCATTGGCCAGGCCTTGGGAGAGTCGCTCAGAGACGTCGAGTGCAGGTGAGGTGTAGACGACCGATCTTGTGATGCATAGCACATTCTCCAGGGAAACGATGAGGGCGAGGTAGGGCGCCAGCTCGGCACCCCAAATGGACGGTGACAGATCCAGATGGGCTGCTACTCCGGCCGACATGAGCAAGGTCGCAGCGACTGAGAAGGCAGCGGCAAAGCTGAGACCCCACCGTGAGGCGACCATCTCCAGTTTGCAAGAGGAATAGTAGAGATAGAGCTGCAACGTTAAGATGAATTTAAAGCAAAGAGCAAACCATGAAGGCCAAATAGGAAGTCACCAAAGGGAAGTAATCCGCGATGACTTTGCGAGGGCGATAAAACACATGAATAAACGTCGTGTCATCAGCTGCCGAGCTCTGCAGCACTTCAAAATGTTGAGCGAGCGCATTCTTTAGGGCGGCCGTCCATTCAATGGAATGCCTCCTTTGGAAAATAGTCACAGCGAAGTCAATAGCTGAGATCTCTTGGTTAGCACGAACAGAAACATACTTCGTTGCCGATTCGTGCTGTACTGCTTTCGAATTCCCGTCAGCGATAGGGGCATCCCGAGAAGAACATCGCGCATGCACAGACTTGTGTGACAATCGACAGCAAAGAGCGAATTGATCACGCTCTCATCCTGAATCCGATAGTTACTTCTTTCTTGAAACATACCCGTCTGAAGGTGTCCTCGTTGTTGTTCCACATTGCAGCAGGCGAGAAGAGAAGACAAGAATGTGGTGGAAGCCAGTGAGTCTCATCATCCGCCGCGAGTCTTCCCATTGATCGCAAGCATAGGTCTTCCAGTCCAACATCGCCTTCTCCTTCTTCGTGAACAATCAATTCGTGAATATGTTGCAGAACAATAAAAGCACGTGACAGGGGTCCTCTGACTGCCTGAAAAAGATTTCTCTCTCACAACATCAACAAGCAGGCTCACATGTTCAACAGTAAGGTTGTCCGCGTTCCAAGGATGAACCACAGCCTTGACGACGACTTGCTGGGCATAAACTGCTGGTTGAAGATAAATCCATTCGGGTGCTCGCTCCTTTGGATCCACCACTGGCCTTTCGCTCCAATGCACGTCCATCGGCGAACTGGCCGGTGGAAGAAAGCGAACTACGGCCGGGTATGAAAGAAGGAGAAGCGAGACGATTGAGAGGGAAAGACATGCTACTGGGTGAGCAGAACAGACTCTGAAAGCGTTCTCATAAGCATCCTCTTCAAAGACATACCGTCCGAAATCATGAAATGCATGTGCGACACGGTCCTCGAAGGTGGGTGAGCGGGGGCCGCGCACCACCTTCATCGTCCATCGAAAAGTGTAAAAGCGATTGTGGAACTTTCTGCCTGGAAGAAGGTTCTTGAGAGGTGAGACGAGAGACGAAATATCAGCGGCAGTGTGAGAGGAGCACTTCGAACCATAGAATCGCGCCACCCCTCGCTTCCCGGTCATGCGCGTAGTGAGGCGCCCTGGAAGAGAAAAATTGCAGCGGTCACAAACAAGCGACAAATAGAATGTGGTGACAATTAGAAAGCCCAACTAAAATGAATCTTCCAACACACTTGGCAATGTTGCAGCCGATTTTCCACGAATTTTTCACTTGTTTTGAGACTTCAAAAGGCACCCAGTTTCGCCTAATCCTTTTTTAGAGCGAGGTGTCTAAAGTGTCTTTCCCGAAACAAATTTTCCATCTAAATTGTTGCTGCGCGCAAGAAATTAATTTTTACGATGGCGATGAGTCAGGCAGAAACATGAAACAATTTTGCGTTCTTTCATGCATGATGAGTTTTATCGTTGATGTTTGAAGAAGCAGCAGAGCGCTAAAATCGCTTGAATGTCTTCACTTGCACTGAAGGCGACCTCCAGAAACATACCCTCTCATTCGTAGTAATGCTCCCGCCTTCTCAATTACCTCCTTTATCCGAAAACACGAGCCATAAAGTGCCTCCGTATGCACCTGCGCCCCCTTCATTATCTCCCTCTCCCTCCTCATCCAAGGGAGACCTCGATTTGACCCAGCGCGCCACGCGGGTCCCACCACGAAGGGCCTGCGCGCACCAATTTGCACTGCGGTGGCTTGGGTTTGGCCCGAAGAGCGCGCCTTCCGCGTTGTCGTCCCTGCTGCAACGGCGTCCACTTGAGACCCTCGGCGGGCGCGCCCCCGCCTCTCCCGCGATGACCTCCTTCGAGCCGTCCTTTCCTCTTGTCTTATCTCAATTTCTAATTTAATTGCGGGTTTTGATTTATTGAAATTTTTGAAATATTTTTCTGTATTTTCCCTGAGAATAGTGTTGCCTCGCACTAGCTTTTGACCTCACAAAGATCAACAACAAGGTGCGCGTCGTTGGACACGAGGGAATTAGGGCTGTTTCGCGCACCTTCATCGTCGCGGGTCGCGGGGGGCGACGGAACTATTTGCACAGGAAGCGTCGCGTCGTCGACGCGAATGCCCCCGCTCACCTCTTCTTCTTCCCTCCTCGTGAGGCTAGACTGACGAGGAAGAACGCCGGTGCAGAGCACAGAGAGTAGCCTTTCCTTTCTCTTTTACGCGCGCGACGTGAGTGTCTTGAGATGGATAAGACCACCTTGTTCTCGCGTCTTACTTGACTTTTCTTCTCTCTTGGTCAAGACGTGTAGGAAGGGGGAAAATCTCCTCGACGCGGGCTTTTTCTTCCACGGTCAACATGGGCGCTGCCCGCTGGTGGCCGATGCGGCTGTTAGGGCAATAATGAGATTACGGGCAGTTCCGAGGCTAGAGGAAGACCTGGAAGTCCTGCCTTTTAGTGTGTGAGAACGAGCAGCATCGTGTAATCCTGAAGTGTGCCTTGTAGTTGCTCTTCTTCGAACGAGCGCATGCGCGATAGTGAGAGAGATTGCTGCCACACGCTATATTCGGAACGTGAAACGCAGTGGCAATTTCATTCGAAGAATACCCGGAACTGGACTTTGAAGTGCGCCGTAGAACCAACTGCAAGGAGGTTTTCACTTGCACAGCCAACATTGTTCAGCTCATTCTGGGTTGTGATAGTTGGGAGCGCGAAACTTACGCTGGACTAACTTTGGCTGAAAAATGTGATGTGAAAATTGTTGCAAACTGTAGTTCCACACAAATTTTCTCGGGATTGATATTGATCTTCTCCGTTCACTTCGCCGTCTCTTTGAAACGCATCTGTTCATTTGCCGCTTCGCTAATCTTGTACATCAAAGTTTCGATTCGCATGATCGCCGCTTATTGTCGGAGTGAAACGCATGGAAATGCTAACGCGTGCTCTTTAGTCGAAATGCGAGCTTCGCTTTCCATTGTGCTTGATGAAAGTTTTCATCAGGCGATCTCGCATTTTCCGTGATTTCTAGCGAGAACTTGGGGGGGGGGGGGGGTCGTGGTCACGGCTTGAACTACCAAGAGAGTCTCTAACTATGCTGTTATCGGCACGTCTGTCCATATAATTAGAGCCGATGGGTTCGCTGATAACCACACAAGAAGTTCCATTGTTTTCATCTTCTTGCCTTCTTGCTGACAGCTGGCTTTGTTGGCATTTGTGTTTCATTTGTTTTCTTAAAAATGTGGCACAGAGTTTTGTTATTGAATCGAAGAGCCCGCCGAGCAGAAATCAAAAGCAATTTGGGACCAAGTCTTATTGTGAACCGGCATCGAATTCCATGTTTATCGCGTTCTACTCGAGTTTGTTCCCCAACCTTTTGAACCTTCAAGTGAGCGCTCTTTTTGAGGTAAGTGACCTTCGCGAGCCGGCCGAGCGAAGAAGAAGGCCGTCGACGAGCGCCATGGACTACCTCCTCGACACCTACGTCTTCAAGTATCTGCCCTTCGAGTTGGATCCCGAAACGAGAAAGGTAGAAAATGAGAGCGAGTCGCATGCTTTCAGTCGATCTCGAACAAAGCGATGAGCACGATTCACTTCTTCGACTGGGTCTGTAAGGCTCAGGATCCATGGAAGATCTACGAGAATCACACGTCGTTTCTTGCTGCTGAACTCGTGAGACTGAACTTTTGACTGAATTTCGGCCTAGGTCTTCTTCTTTCTTTGCGCTTTGACCTTCGCTCACGCTTACCGACATGGAGGACGTCTTCTGTTCGTCTGGATTGGTGAGAAAGTCGCACGCATGAGGCCTATATGGTGATCAAAGAAATTTTGAAGCAGAGAAAGATGCAAGGTCAAAAAATGTTTTGAGTTGCCTTACAGTTCCACAGTCGTTCAAGCCGTGCATTTCGCGACCGTAATCCTACGCAGCCAATAATTCGTTTGATCCCGTTTTTTGATCT
>JAQIXL010000370.1:0-34386 GCA_034700245.1 Poikilolaimus oxycercus
AACCCCGATTTTCTGGAACCCCGAAAAACCCCGACCCCGAAAACCCCGACTTTTCAGCCCCGAAACCCAACCCTACTTTGCACGCTGCAACGCAATGCTGGAATGCCATAATTACGCAGCGATGACTCATGCTCTTGCTTTCACAGGCATTTTCCCTTTCCTTGATTACAATAGGAGCCAGAATAGGACATAGAAATTCCCAGACGCTTTCTTCAGCCGGGTGGGTAAAAGCGTCGACGGGTGCGAAAGTTTGAAGCAGCAGCAAAACGGCATTTCAAATCGAAATATCACCTTGTTTCGAATGAGGGCTTGCGTCTGCTTCTTCCTCGGTAAGCTGATTCTAGAGAAGCTCTTTCAAACGTTTTCTAAACATTTTCAGTTCTTTTCCCAATAGCCAAAGCTCTCGGATCACACAAGTACTATGATTTTGATCTTGCTGAGTCTATGGAGAAGTCCAACAAGAGCTCTGATGCTGACGAAGATTGGTTCACGCAACGCCTCGATCACTTCAACCCCTTAGACACGAGGAACTGGTCGCAGGCAAGCAAAGTTTCATTTTCGAAATCTAGGACCACGATTGAGAAAAAGTGGCTTGCAGCGATTCCTTCACTCAAGCGGCAACTATCATTTGGGTGGACCCGCTTTTCTATTCATCCAAGGAGAAACTATGCGACCGTTGTCTTTAGGTGCTCAATCCTTATGAAATCATCTAAAGAGGACTAGTTCAGACCTCTTCAGCCGACCTTACTTCATGTCCGCGCTTGCGGCCGAAAAGAATGCTTGGCAATTTGCATTGGAGCATCGGTTCTATAGCACGGCTCGTCCAACTAAGTTTACCCTCTGTTTATGTGCAAATTTCAGAGATCTTTCCGTGGAAAATCTCCGATTTCTCTCTTCGAAGCAAGCCATCGAGGATATCGCCTTCTTCATCCAGGCCATGAACGAAAAATATTTCAACAGAAATCAGGATCAAGTCTGGGTGGTTTTTGGCTGCTCATATCCCGGTGCTACTCTGTTCTTCTTCATGAATTTGTTAAGGAATGCTTGCTGCTTGGAGCCGTTTAAAACACCCAGAGTTGATCAAAATCGCCGTTGCCAGCTCTGCGCCAATTCTTGCAAAGCTGCATATTCCAGGCACCTGTTCCAGGTCTTTTGACACTTTCTCTCACAGAATACACGGACGTCTGTCTACACGCAATAAACACAATCGAACCAGAATGCCTTG
This sequence comes from Poikilolaimus oxycercus, assembly GCA_034700245.1. Taxonomy (NCBI): domain Eukaryota; kingdom Metazoa; phylum Nematoda; class Chromadorea; order Rhabditida; family Rhabditidae; genus Poikilolaimus; species Poikilolaimus oxycercus. The sequence goes on from JAQIXL010000370.1 coordinate 1,226, forward strand.
GCCATTTTCGTCAAGCCTATGCAGACATTGCCCGACTTCTTCAAACCAATGTTGGCCGCAGTATCTTGAGGGAGAGCTTCAGGTTAGATTTATCACAAAGTAGGACACATTCAAGGTTGTGCTCGCTTGAACTGAGGACCGACGAGGATCTTTACGATTTTGTTGCTAAGATTACACCCTTTTCCGCTGTTCAAGGGAATGTGAGCACCGACTTCATTAGAAGTCATATGTGCTATTCGGATGAGTTTCTTAACGGCACACTTGAGGCGGATCACAGCTTCATTGCCAAGGTTATTTGAATAAAAAAGAAACGAAACAAAGCATACTGTAGATTATTGTGAATGAGACGGAAACCGCATGCAGTCCATTCGACGGGTATGAAGGACTGCTGCGAGAACACCGCAACATCTCCTATCCGGAAAGAGTGGGTAGGCACTACTTTCGGATGAAGAAATGCCCCACTTTCAAAGATCGAACATGGTTCTGGCAAACGTGTACGGAGTTCGGATTTTATCAAACGCTCGATTCGGAGCTAGCGCGAAGTGTGCTCGGCGAGACCTTGGAGCTTCCATTGAGGTGGAATTTAGAGATGTTCGAAAGCAAAAGTGTTCAGCATTTTCCCCAAACTGTGTGCTGATGCCTTCGGCGAGGAATTCACACCCGAGAGGATTCAAAAGAATATCGACGAAACCAACAACTATTACGGTGGTCTTGATATTGAGGTAAGTTTATCTCTTCAAGTTGAACTCTTCTCAGGCTTCCAACATCATCTTCGTCAATAGCGAATTCGACCCCTGGCACCCAATGAGTCTACTCAATTCGACCGACCAACACTCCATTGTCACGCTGATGGTTCCTGGTGAGAAAAAATCCGCTAAGGTAGATTTCTCCGTTGCTTTCTAGGAAAGTCCCACTGTGGCGATTTTGGAATCTCGGAATCTGACTCAACCGAGAAGAAGGCTGTCATCGAACGCATGAAGGCGGTCATCACAAACTGGCTCAAGGCGGCAAACTAGTTTTTCATTATTGCTTGGAAGTTCGATGTACAGAAATTTTCTCTTTAAATTTACCAACAAAGTCTTCAATAGTTTTGGCAATGTCGCTCTTCAAGAGAACACCGAATTTTCGAATGAAAAGATGGGCGGACCGCTAATGCGACTTGAGATGCAATACTTAGCATTTATTTTTGGTGAAAGTCTTCTTCTAGCAACATTTTGTAAAGAATTTCCTTCTAGCCTGGAACGAAATGTTGAGTTGCCGTATTTAGGTATCCCGCGAATTGCCTAACAATGTCTTTTCCACTGGCATTCTCATTCTCTTTGAATGGTTTCCCAATTTGGGACACGAGCGTCTTACCGGCTTCTTCGGTTGTGCGTCCGTGTACAGCGCGCAAGTTCTAAGCTGACTGAAAATATTTGCTACGCTCAACGATGCTCAAGAGGCGAGAATTCGTGTGCTTCATCTTAGGTGAGAAGATTTGGAGAGAAGAATAATCTTTCTTTGAGTCATTTTCCCATTAAGTGAAGCACTCGGCTCTCACAAGCATTATCGTTTTCGCCCCGACGAGAAGTCTGCCGAGGAGTCTGACAATGATTCCGATGTTAATGAAGATTGGCTCAGTCAACGTCTTGACCACTTCAACCCGTTGGAAACAGCGACCTGGCCACAGGCAAGTATCTCGTTTTTTTCGAATTATTGATACAAACAAAAACAAACGCTAAAAGGCTTCATGTTACAGCGTTATCTGGACACGAACTACACTTATCAGCCCGGTGGACCCGCTTTTCTCTACCTCGAGGGAGAAACAATGGATCCAATACAGCGATGTTGATAATTCTAATTATGTAGTTCATGAAATAAGGCAACTTTAGACCTCTTCAAATCGAGAATCTTTATGTCCGTGCTAGCTAAGGAGAAAAATGCTTGGCAATTCGCTTTGGAGCATCGGTTCTATAGCACAACTCGTCCAACCAAGTTCGCCCTCCGTTTATGTGCAAATTTTAGAGATCTTTCCGTTGAAAATCTGAAGTTTCTGTCTTCGAAGCAGGCCATCGAGGATATCGCCTTCTTCATTCAGGCTATGAATGAGAAATATTTCGGTGGAAATAAGGACCAAGTTTGGGTGGTTTTTGGTTGTTCTTATCCCGGTAGGAATCTGATTCTCTACCTGTATTTGTTAAGGAATGCTTGCTGCATGGAGCCGTTTAAAACATCCAGAGTTGATCAAAATTGCTGTTGCCAGCTCTGCGCCAATTCTTGCAAAGCTGCACATCCCAGGTTTAAGCTCCGTATTTGAAACGACATCGTGCGAATTTGCAGAGTATACGGACGTCTGTTTGAACGCCATCAACACGATGGAGCCTGAATGTCTCGGTCGTTTTCGACAAGCCTACGCAGACGTTGCCCGCCTTCTTCAAACCATAGATGGACGCGGCATCTTGAGGGAGAGCTTCAAGTAACTACGCACCTTGACAAAACTAATAACATCTAGATTCTGTTCACTAGAGCTAGAGAATGAGGAAGACCTCAACGTCTTCGTTGATAAGATTGTGGATTTTGACGTAGTTCAGCTAAGTGCGAACCCGTCTTCAATCCGAAACAACATGTGCCATTCGGAAGAGTTCCTTAATGGCACTCTAGAGGCGGATCACAACTTTATCGCCAAAGTAGTCTTGACGTTCAGAGAAAGTAAGTAAGCAAAACTGCTACAATGCAAATAATTGTAAAAGAGTGGGAAAACCCGACATGCGCTGCATTCGACGGATACGAGGGAGTGCTGAAAAAGCATCGTGATGTCACGTATCCAGAAGAAGTAGGTAGGTGCTTTGTTTCCGGGCGAGAAATTTCAAAGATCGGACGTGGTTCTGGCAGACGTGCACAGAGTTCGGATTCTATCAAACGTTTGACTCGGAATTGGCCCGAAGTGTTCTGGGAGAGACACTAGAGCTTCCGCTGAGGTTCGGCAAAAGTTCGCTACGAGAGAATCTCTTTAGTTGGTTCACGAAGCTCTGTGCTGATGCTTTTGGAGAAGAATTCACACCAGAGAGGATTCAGAAGAACATTGATGAGACCAACAACTATTACGGCGGGCTCGATATTGAGGTGATTTCGTCTCTTCAAGCTAAACTCTTCTCAGGCTTCAAACATCATCTTCGTGAACAGCGAATTCGATCCATGGCATCCCATGAGTCTTCTCAATTCGACCGATCAAAGCTCCATTGTCACCCTGATGGTTCCCGGTAAGCCTATTTCAATGTTTTTGATCTCAATGATCGCAGGCAAGTCCCACTGTGGCGATTTTGGAATCTCGGAATTTGATTCACCCGAGAAGAAGGCTGTCATCGAACGCATGAAGTCGGCGATCACCAATTGGCTTGAGGAGACGCATTAATGCTCTTTGCTTTTAAGCCTTTTCGAAGAAACTTTCCTTTTTCTTTATCGTGATGCAATAAACTTACAAGCATTCGTTATTCATCATGCGCTCAAGACAATAAAAAAATGCTTATATCGGGGACATAGAGTACCAATGTGGAAACTAATTTCTTCTACCGTACATATTACTCGCAGTAATAAAGTGATGATTGTCTATATCGTTGTAGTCGTGATTCACATGTCCCACGTAAGTGCCATTGGGAAAGAGGAGGGTGAAGGTCTCCGCATACCCGAAATTCAAGTCTCTCTCGAAATTTTCATATGACAATGCTATCCAACTGGAAATGTTAACTTGAAAAGAGGGCTCAAAATCGAGGAGAAAATATTTGACATTGTTATCAAGAGCTTTGACGAAGAGCTGACGAACGGCTGGTTCGGTCAGTTTTGGTGTTTGACCCAGTCGCAAGATCGTCGCATTCAAGCTCAACAATGTTTCATCCGTGATGTCATTATAGTGAGGCAGGCGAATTGAAATTTCATTCATTTTCTTTACCATTTCGTCCTGGTAGAAGGCGTTCGAAACGTTAAACTCTCCAGTTGGATTATAGGAAAGTTTCCGAGCTCCGGTAGTTTGAATCATTTGCAGCAAGGTTGTTTCATTCTGCGCAGAATTTCCCAAAGTAAGACTAATAGCTTGGGGTTTTGCTCTTGAAATTCCATCAATCATTGTTGACGACCAATCTCCGACCGAATAGAGATCCTCGATGGTCGAATAACTCCAGTTGGTATTGACAAATGCCGTGAACAACGTCACCATATGCCTTGGCTCGAAAGCTTCGAAGCGATATTTCCACAGAGTTGCGCTTCGCGAAATCTTCACTTTCTTGCGAAGGAATAGGCGGCAGGTGTCGTCGGAATATATCAAAGTCCTCGGAAGTCCCGAATAATTGCCAAATTTCTTCACCAGAAAGCCTTTTACAATAACGCGATTTGTCGAATTTGAAGCAAAATTTGTCCACTTTCGCATTTTGCCTTTGTCATAAATCGTGAAGAGCAAATTTGCATCGTCGGGAATATCCTCCGGGCGAGAGATCTCAGCAGCCACGGCGAGGAAGGCAAACAGCAGAAATATAACAGACATTAATGTGTAGCTGGGCATGGTTATGGAAGCGCACGTTTTGTTTTTGTTGGCACGCAAGAGTTCTGTAATACAAACGTTGGGTGGAGTTTACGAAGGTTGAAAGAGGGAACGAGGAGGGGATTTAGTTGTCCATTGGGTCCAATTTAAGGCGTGACGCACGTAAAACAGGTTGCGAGAAGATTGAACCATCATGAACTTTGGATTTCATACAGCGTTGTCGCAGTTGAAATCTTCTAAATATTGTAGAACCAAATGGAGCAATATTCACGGAGGATGAACTATGGTGCAGCAATTTTGGACACTGGAGATTAGCTGAGAATGTTCCACTTGGAATGACAGCCCAAACATGACTTTTTGCTTAACAATATACACTTCGTAATGCTTCGTAATTTTTGCTCCGCAATACTTTTACACGTTGAAATTGTTTACAAAATATTTTTAAAAGCGAACAAAAATGCGTTTCATAATCCTGCAACAACGAACAACTACGTCAATTCAAGAGTATAAACTGAGCATTCTCATCTCGCCACTTTCCTCGTCGTAGAAATTGCTAGCGTAAATGTGTCCAGATTGGGTTTCTTGTGCATGACCAGAGCAAAAGTAGAGACATTGTCCATCCTGGCGCTGAGCCTCGAAAATAAATCTTCCTTTGAGCGAAACCGTTACACCATTCAAGTCGGCTAGAATTTCATGGAGGATATGAGTTTCCTTCGTAAAATGCCGAATGGGTAGCTCTATAGCGAAAGCTTCTATTTCACGTTTTCCCGCTGCCCATTCCTCGAATAAACGATGACATCCTTCAAGACTCATTCCGGCAAATTCAATGCTGAAGGTGGGCCAATTGTTTTCGAGAATGGCCTCGTCGGTTGTGGCACGCGATAATGCTTGGCAATGGGCCGAGGCCAGCTGAAACAGCTGAAGACGCTGAAGTTGCTTTCTCGAACAAAATGTCGACGAAATGGAATCGGCCGCTCTAATTCTCAGTCCAGTTAAATTCCGAAATGCATCAATAAGGGCGAAAAACTTGTCTTCCGGAAATTTCTCCTCTTTCATGAATGCGCGCAGCAGATTTTGAAAGAAAGAACGCCTTGACTTCTCATAATAATTAAAAAGGAGAACGTTGCGCGGAAGAGAATCTCGAAGATCCAGAAGTGTGTCGATGGGAAGGCCAATCGAAGTGAAGTACTCACATTCGACAAAACATCTCAAGCGTCGAAGTAGCGCCGAGAGGGCGCGCGTTGTTGCTGCGCTTTCGGACGGACATATTGATAGCATGAAAAGGACGGTTCGGAGATCTGGTTGCATATCAGAGGTATCAAAAGCGATGTCGACTCCCTCCAGAGTAATCTGGTGCCGAAAGGGCTTTTGAAAAACAATGTTGCTTTTCTTTTGCTGTGACTGGGTTCTCTTAAAAAGCTGAGCCTCTTGTAGTGGTTGAAAACGCAGTAGTGCCTGTACCGGCTCGCCAAGACCAATACAAACTTCGAAGTTGCGATACTTCTGAAGGACGTTATGAGCCTCAAAAACAACGCTTCGCAGCGTTTTGTTGACTTGATAAACTTTCAGAACGTCTCTTGGCTGCAGAAAGCCGAGAACATGTCGAAGCACGTCGAATGATTGGTCAGCTAAAGACATGACTGAATGAACGAAGGAGAAAGAATGTCGAGCACTAACGAAAAACCAGACGACGTACGTGGCGCGAATTGTCGTCAATTGCAAGCGCTTAACACTTGCGCGAAAGAACGAAGTATGTACGAAAAAAGTTTATCACCTGTGCAGTAAAATGTGGCTTATTAATGGAACCTGCCAATTGTTCATCCTAGAAAGGCGGAACTCCGATCGGCATTCATGAAGCGGCGAAGGAATCTCGATTTGTAAACTTCTCTCCTTTGAAAAAAGGCTGTAATCCTACTCCTACTCTCAGGGGATCATTTGTTCTTCCGAAGTGAACAGACGCCGCGACGTTTCTGCCAAAAATCTTTGTTGAAAGAACCACAATATTTTGGCAAAAGTAAAATCCGATTCGCATCGACTACAAATAACCCATGATGAACAGCTTCTAAAAGTAGCGATTTCTTCGCTTGACGTTTTGTGATTGTGATGGTGGAAAAGAATTTTAGTCTGCAGTTCGCATTATCGGAATAGCGACCTGAAAGGCGCAGAAATAGCCCGTTTCGAATAGTTTCCAAATTCGGCATCAATTGCCATAACCTCGCCTATAAGCAAAACATCTTTTAAGGAATGGTTTGCTTTCCAAATCGGTACAGCCGTCTTTCCAAGCTTGAGGATGCATCAAAGACGCGTTTTTGTCTGTCTTCTAGTAGGTAAACACATCAGACTTTTACGTATTGAAGAATTTGTGCTTCAGTTCTCTTTCCTCTAACGGCCGACGCTCTTGGGTTTCATAAACATTTTCGCAATTTTGAGCGCAAACGACTTGCGCAGAACACGACGGAGCGTTCGGATGTGCAAGAAGAATTCTTTGAACAACGCCTTGATCATTTCAACCCTCTCGAGACGAGGAACTGGTCGCAGGTAAGGGAACAACAATACCGAAAACCTTAGTAACACTCAGCGCTATCTTCACACGAATGCCAGCTACCGTGCCGGTGGACCGGCTTTTCTCTACCTTGAAGGCGAGACAGACATTCCAGCGCTACCTTGTGCGTTGCACGAAAGCGATGTGCATATTTTATCTCGATTTAGACCTTTTTAATCCGCCGAACTTCATGTCCGTGTTGGCTTCCGAGAAGAACGCTTGGCAGTTTGCATTAGAGCATCGTTTTTACAGCACAACTCAGCCCACGAAGCATGCATTTTGTTGAGTGCCCAAATTAGGTGATTTTAGAGATCTCTCAGTGGAAAATTTGAAGTTTCTGTCTTCAAAGCAGGCCATCGAGGATATCGCCTTCTTCATCCAGGCTATGAACGAGAAATACTTCGGTGGAAACAATGATCAAGTTTGGGTCACTTTCGGATATTCCTATCCCGGTAGACCATAAAGAAAGAAGTTATAGTTTTTCTTCAGGAATGCTCTCTGCGTGGAGTCGCCTCAAGCATCCTGAACTTGTCAAAGCTGCTGTCGCTAGTTCGGCTCCTATTGTTGCGCAAGTCTCATTTCCCGGTGAGGATTTGAAGCGCATCCCGAACATTTTTGTGCTGCATTTACACGCAACAAAATAAGCGGGTTTCATTTTAGAATACGTGGATGTGGCCCTGAAAGCAATCGACAAGGCTGACCCGAAGTGTCTTGGGCATCTTCACACTGGCTTCGTTGATGTGGCGAAACTTCTTCAAACAGTAGAAGGTCGACGTACGTTAGGCCAGAAATTCGGGTAAAAGGAATGCCTAATAACACACACATATGGAAATCTTCAGCTTCTGCTCTCTTGATTTGAAAGACAGTAACGATCTTTACTCTTTCATTGAACACTATCTTGCTAGCTTCACGTTTGACATACAGGATATTGCGACACCCCAATTTATCCAAAACAGAATTTGCCGAACGGAAGAATTCCTTAATGGCACAATTATTGCCGATTATAACTACATCACCGAAGTTTGCTTAATTGTGTTTTAAGTTCCGCAAACAATACTTCTAGCTCCGGTTCCGCATTCCTGAGGGAGCCTGCTCTCCGTACAATGGCTTTGAAGGCAGAACAAAAATGCTTCGTGATCTTTCATACAACGGTATCGGTAAGTGGCAAGAAGAAAGATAATTTCGAAAAAAGGACGTACATGGGGCTGGCAAACCTGCACGGAGTTCGGCTTCTACCTTGCCCTCCAATCAGCCACCGAGCTGAAAGTTTTTGGCGAAGCCCTGGAGCTTCCCGTGAGGTAATGGAGCGTTTTTATTTCTCGATTTCTAAAAACAAAAACGAAATTTTAGTGCACAACTTCAAGAATGTGCGGCAGCTTTTGGAGACGAGTTCACTCCGGAGCGCATTCAAAAGAATATCGACGAGACGAACAACTACTACGGTGGGCTGGATATCGAAGTAAGTGTGGCGAATCTATTGTAGTTGTTTGCAACTTTGAATGAGCCTTGACCATTCTCACTCTCGAAATTGATCCTATTCAAAAAAAAACGCTGCGAAATGTTTCAGGCTTCGAACATCATTTTCGTGAACAGCGAACATGATCCGTGGCACCCTCTGAGCCTTCTAGTTAAAGAGAGAGATGAAGGCGACACTGAGCGCTTGGCTGGAGAACGGAAAATAGAGCCTGTGCTTGCGAAGCCAATTCTACTCCTGAAACAATAACAATGCCGATAAACTTTATTTTGAGCGAAAATCAAGTGGTGCTCAGTGAATTGTCTGCCCAAGTATGCGCATAGCTTGCCGTGAAGACCTAGGCATAACGTAGAGTGGTGACACTAAAAACTTTGATCGAAGGCTCAAATTTTTCCTCATCGGAATCGGTGTTGCGGCCGCTTATCGCACGACCTGTGAAGAACGAGACGACGAGGCGAAATCGATTTCTTCTCACTCTCACTGTGTCAGCAAACATTCAGGCCACTCCCCATCGCCTTTGCGCTGCCTCTCCGCGTTTCCTTCCAATGTCATTCGCTTGTTTCATGACGTTATGAAAGAATTTTAGGCTTCCCCATAGAGGGCTATCCATGAACGCTGTAAGCATAGCTCTTGCGGATCGAACTGGCCGTCTTCAATAAATCGCTTCCATGGATTACGCCATCGCTCTGCTCAAACTGAGCGTGTCAAACTTCAACAATGTTTAGGAAGAGAGAAAATTGTATTGTCGAATGGAAAGATTTGGACATAGCCTTGGTGCTACGTTCAGAAGGGAAGACATCGTCTTATGAAAAGCTTACTTCTCTGAAGTAAGAATCGCAAAGAGGAGAAAAAGATTGTAAGTGATAGTCTTCACGTACAAAAAGGCATTGTTCAAGGTAGCCTGCCAGTTTGCTTGTGAATTTATTGGATTAACAGACCAACATGCACATATGATGATGCCAACGAAGCTTGAGAAAGAAAGAAAATGCTGAATAGCTAGTCGAGGACACAGTCTTGGTGGTTCGGTCATGAAAGAAGGATACACCAAGGTTGATCGTACTCACTTAAAGACTGAATACGACGAAGAAGCAGGAGGCACGAGATAACCACTCAATTACGGTTTAATCTGTTGAATTTTAAGAATTCCGATCTCTTCACACCTATGGAGGCGTCTCATCATACATGGATTTAACCGAGAAAGAGAACAGTTCAGAAAACAACTGTACAAAGACTGGTGAGAAGATTTCGCTGACACGTTTCGCATATGGGTGTTACGCTGACGACTCGCTTCTGTTTTCTCATTACTCAGTGATTTGAATTATGACCTAGACACGGCCACGCTCGCATTAAAATCTGCCTCACCAGTCACGAGCTTGGTATAGCCGGAGCCTCCGGAGTTTTCAGCAAGTGAAGAATGTAGTGTTTCGTATTTTGCTGTTCGAAATAAATTCTCTATTACTTAATGCTTTGTGTGTTTTGCCAAATGTGGCAAGCAACATGAACGACATGACATGAACGGAATGCGATGATGTCCCACTTGCTTAATTATTTTTTCATTTATTTTTTTTCGCAAAACTACAGAATCCCAGAAGCAGGCTCAAATTTACAAGAATTACACGTGCGAATCAAATTCAATGCCAAACATGGTCCAGTCTCCATAGTGATGAAGAAAAACGCGGAAAATTCCTTGAGCATAGTGAAATTTGTAGACCACTTTGTATCGTGACCAAGTGGCCCACACCAAAGTCCGCACACGTTCCCACGGCAAAACGGCCATTCCTCTAGCGGAAACGCGTTCATATTCCAAAGAATTGATGGAAATTCGATCAAAGAATTGCTCGAAACGTTTCCGCGTCCAGGTCGTCGAGAAGAAATGACGACATCTTCGTTTTGGATCGTTTAGCCATGTCCAGACGGCCTCTTCAGAAAGTCGAGGAGCGCTTTCCATTACAAAACTGTCAGGATTCCAGCGGAGAAAGAATTCGTCGTCGATGTCGCTCTCGCCGTCGAAGGCACGAAAGATTGGCAGACAGCTAAAACTCCTCATGTCTTGCATTGAAATAAAAGCGCTCGTGAATTCAACGGAAATTTCGAGGGAGGGTCGAAGTGCGGCAACCATTTCTCGAAGAGCGTTTTCATGAAGGCGTGGCAGTCGTCTCTCTACATGACCTGGCGGAACAAAGGTCCATACATTGTCACCGTCGTCGGAAGAATTGTCTATTAGATAAAAGTTGTCTTGTAGTTGTTTCTTCAGAGGAATAAGTTGGGCAACTATTGGCGGAAGATCGCCCTCAATTGCTCCATTGATTGCCAGAGATTTGACGGTGAAGTTCTTTTCGCGTAGCCAAGAAATGAAAAACGAAGGTGGATTAGTTAAGCGCCAAGTCAAAGAATGGCGTGGAAGGTAGAACGCGCTGAAATAATCCAACACCAAAGCGATAACGTCATCTTCATCACTGTCAAGAATAATGAGGTCGAAGAGGATCGGCGAGTGTCGATGTAAACTGACAATGCACTCAGACGAAGAGCTTGGAGACTTCTTCGTATACTTAACGACGACCTCAATTCTTCGGGAGTCCGCAGCTATCGGCGTCAGCATCAACTGACACGTGAGCACCGGAGTTAGCCATGATTTAAGGTCAATAAAGTGAAAATGAAATTGAAACTTTCGAAAGTTTTTATGACCTTCAGTCTTGAGACGGCTAAGTCCTTTGGAGCAACAAAGAAGACGACTCATCTCTATTGTGTCGAGAAAGCCATAAAATGGAATGTCAAGAAGAGGAGAAGCAAGCAGAGATTCAAGTGACATATTGCGGTGGCCAGAACTTCCGAAGATGAAATTCACGAAGCCACTTGGGAACGAGTGCGGTCTCAAGAGGGAATGCAGTTTCGAGGGCTAGCCTGCTATTGACTTCAGGTGCTAATTGCTCTCGTTCTATGACCAGCACGATTCAGGGCATGCCGATTGACCATCAGGCGCTGAAGAAAGTCGAAGACGCTCATCGAACATTGACGGTCCCATAGAAGCATTCAGTCACTTGAAAAGTGATCAAGAAACCCGACAAGGAGCTAAAAATAACCGTATTTCTGTAGTTCTTGCTTGATTTCGTCGACGTTTAGAGGCGCCGAAGCGTACGGAGAGAGGAAAGGAAATCGATGCATCGGGAGCTGCCGCTTATCAGCACACGACAGTTACCCAGCAGGACGACAGAGAGACGGAATCGATTTTAGTCGTTCACCGGACACGGCGCGCGCTTTCCGCAGCATCGTGCCTTTGGATGCATTACTCCTTGTTTCTTTTTCAATCTTGAACTTTTTCAGGCACCCTATAAATGGGACATCCGTTAATTTTGGAGGCATGGATCCGGCCTGATTCTATAAACAGATGTGAAATTAACAAAGGCCGATGGTTTCGAATTGACACGCCATGGTGGCCTGAAGTGCTTCAATTCGAACATTCTTATTTATTCCGTGTAAGCGGCAATAATTCAATCGAAGATTAAGAAGAAGAAGAATGTGTCCAGGATTTTTTTCAATTAGAGTAGGACACTCGCTAGGGTCATCAGTCATGAAAAGGTGTGAAAAAGAAAAAGGTTAACGCCATTCAAATATCCTCATTTTGGCGTTTCACAGTTCAAAACTGCGGAGTGCTGCACACATCAAGCATACGTGCTTAACTCTCAAATATATTCCAGCTCAGAACTGTTCTTCCTTAGAATACTCTTCGCCCTCTCTCGACCATTCTACAGAGTAAGTAAAGCGAATGATTCCGTCTAAAGTGTTCAAGATTTTCATTCATACACACACGCTTTCGAGTGACGAACAGTGGAAATATCTGTCAAAACGAATGTTGGCCCAGACATGGACTGCCACATTTCAAACTTGAGAGAAGTAAGCGTCGCTAACACATGCACTGGTCGCTTCTGTAAAGCTCGTCGCACCGTAAAAGTTATCCAATGGTTGTACGCATTTGGAAATGAGCTACATATTCAATATTTGGGTTATGAATGAAAGCGTTTTACTTCCCGAATAATCGTTTGTCTTTGTAACATGTTACTGACTTGAAAAAATAAATACGTAGCTTTTAATTTATTGTTTTTTGATGTAGTCGAGAGGGTGGACAATGGCTGGTTGTAGAACTGGTGCAGCTTAATGCACCCGACTCCAAAATACCTCTTGGCGTGCGATAAATGAATTTTAAAAAAAGTTATTTTCAGATGGGACACCCGGTACTCACAACGAACGAAACAGCGTAAGCGTCGTAGCAACGCAGCGAGGGCCCTCAACCACGCCTTGAAGGAATTAGTTTTGAGTATAAAGAGTACGGTACGAGCGCCCGCATGCAGATCCCATTTATCGAATTTGATCTCCGCGCCTTCTAGAGTGCACTTGTTTCGAAGTGGAACACTTGTGGCCGCGCGTAACTTCTGATTAAAACACTCAGCCTCGCGTCGCTTTTGCGTCGTCATCTCGAACGGCGAGGCAAAGTGCAACGGTCGAAAACGTAAACAACGAAATGGTTCATCAAGACTAATGAAGCCTTCAAAGTTGCTGTATTTCCGTAAAGCATCATAAACTTCAAAAACAACGTCGCGCAGTCCTTTGTTGAGGCGATAAACTATTAGAACATCACTCGGATGTAGAAAACCAAAAACATGGCGCAGAATGTCGACGGGCAGGTCGATCAACGGCATATCTGCAAGCGCGAAGAAGGAAACAGTGATCGAGGCTAGAGAGGAGGCAGGGCGGTGCTAATTGCCGCGCATCTTCGCGCTTTCAAGTCTCTGGTTTTTTCTTTCGATCACGTGAATTGCGCTTGAAGAGAATGGACGAACCGGGACCGGCAAGGCCGTCACTGCCACTAATCGCCACGACGCAGTCGTTGTTTGCGCACCCTACGAAGCCTTGACAATGGGAATTATATCCACCGCCAGCATCACTCAGCCAAAGACGACTTTTTTGCTTCGTAATACATTCTTTTACACGTTGAAATTGTTTATAAAATATTTTTAAAAGCTAACAAAACGCGTTTCATAATCCTGCAACAACGAACAACTACGTGAAGCTCAAGAGTACAAAGCCAGTCGCCCCATATCACCACTTTCCTCATCGTAGTAAGTGCTTGCGTAGATTTGTCCGGATTGGCCCTTGGTGTCGTGACCATCGCAAAAGTAGAGACACTTTCCGTCTTCGCGTCGAGCCTCGAAAATAAATTTTCCTTTCAGCGTAAGGATTACACCAGGCAAGTCGATCAGGCCGACTAGAACTTCATAAAGAACGTGATTTTCCTGCTGAAAATATCGAATCGGTAGTCCTATAGCGAACGCGTCAATTTCGCGTCTTCCCGCTGCCCATTCTTCGCATAAACGACGGCAGCCTTCAAGACTCATTCCGGCAAGCTCGATACTGAAGGTGGGCCAATTGTTTTCAAGAATGGCTTCGTCGGTTGTCGCACGTGATAAAGCCTCAAAATCGGCTGAAGTGATTTCCAGCAGTTGGAGACGTTTTAGTTGCTTTCTCGAACAAAATTTGGGCGAAATCGAACTGTTTGTCCTTAGTCGCAGTCCAGTCAAATTCGGAAATGCAGCAATTACGGCGAAAAACTCATCTTCTGGAAATTCATCCTCTTCCATTGGGCAACAAAATAGGCTCAAGAAGCCGCGCAAGAGCTTTTGAAAGAAGGAACGCTCGGAAAACTCATAATGCTCAAAAAGGAGAACGTTGCGCGGAAGAGAATCTCGAAGATCCAGAAGTGTGTCGATGGGAAGGCCAATCGAAGTACAGTACTCACATTCGACAAAACATCTCAAGCGTCGAAGTAGCGCCGAGAGGGCGCGAGTTTCCTTGGAGCTTTCGAATGGAGGTGTTGCCAGCGTGAAAAGGACGGTTCGAACATTGGGTCGTAAGTCAAACATATCAAAGAAGATCTCGACTCCTTCCAGAGTAATTTCGTGGCGAAGCGAAGAAATGGCCTTGAGCTGCTCGTCGAGACGATGGTTTTCTCTTTGCTGTGAGGGATTTTGCTCGAAAAGCCGAGCTTCCTGTAGCGGTTGAAAACGCAGTCCCTGTGAGTCACCGAGAATGATAAAACCTTCGAAGTTGCGGTATTTCTGAAGGACGTCGTGCGCTTCAAAAACGACGCTTTGGAGTTTCTTGTTGGCCCCATAAACTTTCAAAACGTCTCTTGGATGGAGAAAACTCAGAACATGCCGAAGGACGTGGATGGGCTGGTCGGTTAGCGACATGATTGGATGAACGAAGATGAAAAGAATAGAGAATTCAAGCACTAACAAGAACACAAACAAGACGACGTGGTGCGAATTGTCGTCAATTTACAATCGCTTAGGAGTGCTAATTATTAAATGAGCTTGCGAAATCAGCTGTGAAAGTGTTGATACTTACTGTTTCGGCCTGCCTCTCCGATGACATCTAGATGTACACCCGGCAGTGAATTAGTCACAATTCAGCACAGCTTCATCTTATAGCGGTTCAATGACCCTCTAACCTAGTCGAAAGATCAATACCTCGTCCTGCAGCCCCTACGTAACCTTCATAGGTTTCGCTTTGGAACAAATCGATATTCACCACGGCTGAACAAACACGGTCTCGATGGAGAACAAAGAGGCGGTTTATCATTTCTTTCTCTGGCGCCAGCGCACTTGCACACCTTCAGCCGAGCCCCCTGCGTGCAGTTTCCGCTTCTTCCACATTTACTTGTGAATTTTCCCGTTTGCAGGGTCCATAAATGATCGAAGTAAGTCGAGCGTGCATAAGTCGCCGACTCGCTTGTATCAATTGTGGATTTATGTACTTCTGTCAATAAGAAAAGTAAATTAACTCTTTTTGGCGTCCGGGTAAGTCTCTCGTCAGTTTTAGTCAATTCATCGCAGAGCTGCCTTGCCGCAAAAGTAGCCGGTTGAAACTTTTATCTTTAACTTCGTGCCCTGCTAGACATAGTATCGCTGTAATTGATCTACATTACAAAGAGAACCAATTAGGAGGCCATTTGGTATCGATCAGTGTGATATCGTGAAAAGTAAGTCGTGAAAAAGAAAGAGATAAATCAAATCGTTTCAGCCTACACGAATACTTCTTCGATAGTTTCTGAAGTGATGTGTTCTTGTCCAACAAGAAATTGATCAAGAAATCGAGTGGTCCAGTGGAAAAGAGAAGACCTTACACTCGAAAAAGCTTTTGTGGCCATAATAAAGATTATAAAAGGACTGCTGCTTTCTGTTTCAAGTCTTCTGAACATTCGCTCGCTTCGGGTGAAAAGGAGGGCTTCAATCAATGAATAAGGAGGACCCCCTGAGTTGTTGTCGCTGAGAGTTGCGACTGTTTGCGCATTTTGGAAGAAACGCGCATGTCGAAAGGAATCGATCCGAAGGCCAGCAAAGCGCTTCTCAAGCCTTTTCGGCGCATACAAAACTGTACCCGGACTGATTATCCTGTCGAAAAGCCGATTGCGCTGCGGCCCGGTCGAAATGAAGGTCTATTCACGTCGATTTTCCACCAACGATCCGATTTGAGAGACATCAGCTCATCATCATTCAATTAAAGGATTGCGATTTTTTTCCATTGGCATAATTTGCACGCCCAGGAAATAAAAAGCGTTTTACTGTAAAGAGATACACAACATTAATGCAACGTCACGCTCCGGTGTACAAACCGAGCCGTTCCATATCACCACTTTCCTCATCATAAAAATCGCTAACGTATACTTGTCCAGCTTGGGCCTTTTTTTCATAGCCAGAGCAAAAGTAAAGACACTGTCCGTCCTCGCGCTGAGCTTCGAGAATTATTCTTCCTTTTTGCGAAAGCCTTACACCATTCAAGTTGGCGAGAATTTCTTCTACGATATTTGTTGTCTTCGGAAAATATCGAATAGGTAGACCGATGGCAATCGCTTCTATTTCGCGTTCTCCTGCTGCCCATTCTTCGAATAAACGCCTGCATCCTTCGATACTCATTCCGGCTAATTCAATGCTAAGGGTGGGCCAGTTGTTTTCAAGAATGGCCTCATCAGTTGTGGCACGCGATAGAGTCTTCAAATCGTCTGAGGCCACCTCAAACACCTTAAGACGTTTGAGTTGCTTTCTTGAACAAAATGTGGGTGAGATCGGTGAAGCTGTCCGTAGTCGCAGTCCAATTAAATTCGGAAATGCAGCAATTACGGCGAAAAACTCATCTTCCGGAAATTCGTCGTCTTCTATCGGGCAACAAAATAGGCGCAAAAAGCCGCGCAGGAGCTTTTGAAAGAAAGAACGCTCAGAGCTCTCATAATGTTCAAAAAGGAGGACGTTGCGCGGAAGAGAGTCTCGAAGATCCAGAAGTGTGTCGATGGGAATATCACAGCTAAAGTACCCACATTCAATGAAGCATCTCATGCGTCGAAGTAACGCAGACAATACGCGCGTTCTCAATGCGCCTTCTGAACGGTCTGTTGTAAAGATGAAAATGACGATTCGGAGATCTCGTCGTATGTGGCACATATCAAAAGCGATGTCGACTCCCTCGAGAGTAATCTCGTGACGAAACGGCGGTTGAAGAGCAGCGTCGAGTTTCTGGCGGAGAAGTTCGGTCTCCTTTTGTTGCAACTTGGTTTGCTCGAAAAGTTGAGCCTCTTCTATCGGTCGAAAACGTAGTCCTTGTATCGGCTCGCCAAAAATAATAAGACCTTCGAAGTTGCAATATTTCTGAAGGAGGTCGTGAGCCTCGAAAACGACGCTTTGCAGCATTTTGTTGGCACGATAAACTTTCAAGACGTCTCTTGGATGCAGAAAGCCGAGAACGTGCCGAAGAACATGGATGGGCTGATCGGTTAGCGACATGATAGGATGATGAAGAAGAAAGAATGTCAAGCACTAACAAGAGCACTAGCAAGACGGCGGGGTGCGAAATGTCGTCTATTGCAGGCGCTTGTTGTTAGCACTTTCGTGAAAGAACGAAGAGTACCTTCACTGGCTCTCGCGTTTCTTACGACCTCCACAGGGTGGCGGCGGGCAACTGCAACCTCCACCTCCGGTCCGAGGAGATCGACGCGATTGAATCCGGAGTCAAGGGCTACGGCCAGATTGACCAGTTATCTCCTCACAAGGCCAACAAGCGAAACGTGAAATATTTATTGCAATTTCATCATTCAATGCAAGTAAAGAGAAAGCTTAGAAATGCCAGTTTGTAGTCGCAATGACTTGACTTCTCTCGTCAGACATGAGGACGACGGGCGAGTTCCTCACGCTCCAGCATCGATAGCTCTGGCACTTCTCATGACCAGACTTCTCCACTAATTGCAAGTCTCCGAACATCCTCGGTACACTCAGATCAAATGTGGGAATGAGTCCCAAGGACAGGGACTTCCTTTGACTGTTGAAGACGGGTAGAAGGAATCTCCTCACGGACATGGGAGAGATGGCCGTCGCATTGCCGAGGCTAACTCGCTTCGCCTTGAGCCCCAAGAGAGTCGAGTACTTGATCTCATTGATGCCAGTATTGGGCACGATCACTTCGTTCAAGTTCACAATTGTCGGGTCTCTGAAGAAGGTGTCGCTTAACCGGGCAGGCGTCGCCGCTCCGCTTGGGTCGAATATTCCAAGGTCTTTTACTCCCGCGTTCTTGACCAGTTGCAACAGCTTGTCCTCGGAGAAGTTTGGTGGTGATCCGACGAGGGTGGCCTTGAAAACCTTCATGTTCGACCCAATCAGGGCATCGGTGATAGCCTCAGACCAAGGCGACTCTGGTCCAATGGAATAGAAGACTTGAAGTTGATCGTAGGGTTTGTGCTTGTCCGAAAAAGCTTTGAAAATCGCTTCCAGGCTCTCGACGAGTGGGGTGTCTTGAGGAACTTCGATGTAGAAAGCGAGTCGATCCGGATTAGAAACACCCAAACTCAAGCCGGATTTGGTCTTCAGAGAGTACTCCAAAGTGCCCGACGGCTTGTCCACCAAGGCGGCATCGATGAAAATGGTCTTGGCATAGTCCAAATCGTACTTGAAGACCACACGAGCGGCCTTGAGCTTGGATCCCTCGACATTGTAAATGGCAATGTCGATATTTCGCGGCGAAGGCAGATCGGGGAGACCATGAATGGCTGACACTTCCTTGAAGACGAAGACCACGAGGAGGAAAAAGGTTTGAAACATCTGAAAACTTTCCATTTCAACAAGGAAGAAGAAAGATAAAGACGAGAAGTCAAGGGAAAGGACAATCAATGGATGAGAGAAGGGGGCCTTGAGAAGGGGCTGGGTCGCCCGCAGGCGCCGGCTCAGGGGAAAGGGAAACGGGGAAAAGTGACAAAGGTGTGACATCCGGGTCAGGCGCGTCGCGGTCGAGGCGCCACGAGAGCCTGGAGAGCCACTCAAGACAACGGGTCGTTAAGGGTGGACGACGTCAAAAACAATCACGCCTCGCGCTTCAGGTTGGCCCTGACCGGTCGGAGAGGATGCAGACGTTTTTGATAGCTGAAAAAGGTTCCTCGGATTCACTTTCGGTTGTGGGAGCAGATTGTGGAGCTAGCAAAGTGATTAGTTGGACTGGATTTAGAAGCCGCTTGTGAAACATAGATGGCTTTTAGGAGCTTGAATCTCTAGAAGTGTTGTCGATGATGAACAATTGGCTGAAAGCGGTTCTTCAGTTCGACTTTTCGAAAAACGGCATTTCGCTAGCAACGCGGTTATCGAGAACAGATTTAGTAGTAATTTGTGAAACACATATAATCTTCGAAGGGTTAAAATGTCCTGAAGTGTTGCTGGTAAATTATTTGCCCCAATCCAAAGAAGCGAACGTCTTACGTTCAAAGAGTACAAAATTCATTCACCTTTGAAACATGTTTACATTTAGGAAACAACTGAGTTAGCAGTGACCAGCAACGGTGGAGATTAATTGTAAGTTAATCTCAAGCACAAATTTGTGAAACGTATCCAGAGAGACTGGCTAATTTCATCATCGTCTGAGGCAAGGGCAAGTCGCATTAGCATTTACACAATGAGAACAACAAAAGAAATCATTGAAACACATTTGAGACTGAGTCAGTGTCACTCTTCGGTCTCCATTGGCGATTCCTTTCCCCATTTGCAAACATTCTTTGGATTCCGTTTTCAAAATGAACTAGACTCTGCAAAAACGACGACAATAGACAAGACCGAGTTTTTCGAAAACAACTGTCCTGTGAAACAAATCTAAAAGGCTGCGTCATTTTTTGAAAGTCCCGCGACGAGTCTATATTGAATGTGCGTTAATTTTCTTACTATTCTTTGCCCATTGAAACATTAATTTTTTCGAGGCAACGCGATTTTCATCACTGGAAGCGAAAATAATCGCAATGCGTGAAGCTGGCAAAATCAAAGCTCGAGTGGCTTCACTGCACTTGATTATCTGTTGTTTGTTTAAGCGAAAAAAAAAGCAACTAATGCTGAAAGAACTGCTAGAGGATCTAGAAAGTTCATTTCAAAGCAAACGTCGGGTTGTTTTGCAATACACGGGAAATGAATATAAAAGTTTTCCTTGTTTTCAACCAATCTTGCGCGGTATTGAATTCGACCCAGAAATTTAGCAGCGGACGTTCCGTATCCTTTTTTTTCGATTCGATGGAACAAGAAAACAATAGACGTAGTGAATATTATTTCTTTGTAATTGACTTTGGCTTCTATTTTATAGCCCAGTTCATGATTTACCGGTTCAATTGCGGTCAAACGGATCTTTCAACTCGTTTAGATGGTCCTGTGAACAATGGATTAATCGACAGTTTCACACTTAGAAGCTCAATCCCAACAGCTCACGTTCTCCAACGAGCACTGGGCAATGTCGTTCCATCGATTCACCGACGAAGAACTCATTCTGATTGGACGAATTAGAGATGTAAGACCAAATATTTCGCTAATTGATGCAGTAAAAGGGCGAAGAATGCCGTCTTATAGTAAATTCTTCCAAAATTCGTCTTGTAACACTGTTGATATCCGCCTAAGGAATCTCGGTCGATCTTTTTTATGAAGACCTGCTGCAAAATTAGAATTACTCTAAACTGAACGCGAAAGGCTTGCGAGTGTCTACGAAGGGGGAGAAGGAGTATCATGCTGGAGGAAACGATCGATGCATTGTTCAAGACTGATAAGGCCCGGCTCACAGCGCTTCACCGCCCCTACCTGGTTGTCTACTGCTACAGCTGTGAGAATTGGCATAATGGGACTTCCTTCTCATAGAGAAACTGCCCAAGAATAATATGAAATGACATGAAACGAACAGCCCACTTTCGTCAAACCGTTTATTCTGAAGCGATTGCGTGCTTTCGATATTTCAAGAACAAAAAAAACTATTTTGCATCGAGAAGTTGAGAGCAAAAACGATGTTAAACGGGAAATAGAATTCTCGCTTTGTTTCTTCTTTCGAATGGAGAAAAATCTTCTTCTAAAGTCATTTTCTGTAAAAGAATTGGAAAAACGCACTTACCCCCAAGCTGCGCGAGTTGTAAGAATCGCATTGAGTTAAAAGCACCGACGGGAGGCGCAATTTCCTTCTGCCTTGTTGGATACTAATCACTCATATTGCTGCAATAAGCTTTTTTCATCTTCAGCCAGCTACGCTTACTCTGTCTCGAATGCAGCCTTCTAAATGATCTCTCCATGATAAAAGATTTCGTATCGGCACTAGCTCCTACTGTCTTCCATCCGAATTCGTCGCTCAGATTTGATATACGCCCCCCAGTATTTTGTCTTCGACTGAATAAATGAAGTAATAAAATCGCCACTGGTACCGTTTTCTTATGGTCCGCGTAGAATTGGAAATCGCCGCTGTCAAAGCTTGCTGAAGAAACACTGGCTTGTCATGTTAACAAAGAGCGAAAAGCTTCTCCGTAAGTTGGAAATCCACTTGTTGCGAAAAGTTTGTTTATGAAATCTCGATGAATCCTGTCTATGAAGGTCTAAACCATCGGTATTAGAAGCTGTTAACCACGAGGTGGAGAGCAGAGTTCACGCTCGGAAAGGGGAAAAATCAATGTGGACGTTGAGGGCAGCAGCAATGCCGTCGCGAGAACACAAAACAGGTTGGTGACAGACTGTGAGCGAGTGGTATTGCGGAACAAAAAAAAAGAAGCGAGAGGAGAGAGCAGGGGCTTGCTTTGATGTTTTTACGATGATGGTGGCATACTCGCACACCTTCAACGCCTCTTATTGCGTATTGCGTCTGCGCGTGGAATTGAATTAATCGGAATTTGTGCGGTGACTTAACGGCAAACTCTAGGTGTTGGAACAAGATGAGCAACGGCAAACAACACAGCATGAGAATCGTCTGAAGAATCTCTGGCTAAGCTATTTATTCCGAAGTCGATGCATACTATTAAAGAGTTGCGCAGAAGAAAAAGTTTGTTGATTGAGAGTGCGAGGCGAAAACGACCTCACTCTTGAAAAAGTATTTGTGCATTATGTTCATTCTCAATTGATTGCAGCTATCATTATTGCTCTGTAAAGAGGTCGTTCGATGTCCCTGAGGAAAACCGTTGAAAAAGAAGATCATATTTCTTTCTCCTGAAACAAAGCGTTAGAGAGAAGAGTGCCGTGGGTACCTTGTTCATAGCCGACGGAAAGTAGATTTAATTAAATTGCGTATGTGGAAGCTAAAGCATGGTTGCAAAACAAATTTCAAGATAATGTACACACTCGTCCCGAAAGGAACGCCCCCGGAACGTATTATGATAAAACTCCAGTTGTCTTTCCAATCGCAAAAATTGAGCTCATTATAACAGTTTATCAAAAAAGGTCCGCAAAAACTATTGCTAGCCTCGAGTCAACTGTAAAATTCTAAATGAGTTCAATTTAGTGAAAAGCAATGAATGCAGTCTCACCAATGATGATGACGATTGCGAATGTTTGAAATTGTCAAATGGCTGGTTTTTATGCCGGACTATGGGAGCTGGTTGATCTTGACTACGAAGATCTGCAAAAAAAAAACGAGAGTACGCGAGCATCTATGCGGAGAGAAAGACCGTTCTGGACGTGGTCACAGTGCAATGTGTTGAGGGGTCTTGATAGATAAGAATCGACTCGCACGGCTTCACTGCCCCTGCTTTGTCACTCACTAGGTGAGGAAATGAATGGAAAGAAGCTCTGCTGTGCAGAACGACAATTGTAGTTCAGAGAGAAAGCGCGGAGCCATTGAATGAAATGATAAAAAAGAACTCTTGTGAGGGTTAAGTGGCTGTTTTTAGGGAGACGTAAGAAATAAACGCAAAAGTATTTTATCAGCAAAAAAAGTACACTTCGAAATGGTGCAACCAGGAGAGCAAGTTTGGCCTTCATTGCTTGTCTTTCCTTCCGCAGAGTTTCCCTGTGGTTGCTTGAAGTGAGAAGACATCAGGAAGCTTGTCCCGTTTGGACGAAACCGAAATTTCAGAGAACAAAACATCCGTCGAAACAGCGCGGTTTCCTGTCTGATGAATAAATGAGTAAGGGAAGAACTTCACCTTATGAAAACGTATGAGTCAAAGTTTCTTCATAGCGACATTCACAGGTTTGCAATCTCGTGACAAAAACGTACACCATAGGAAAGTGGTTCTTGAGCTAATTCTGTCAAAACGATTCCATGCATCCTACTCTTTACTCCGCTTCTTTACGTGAGCGGAAGGGCATCTCCAATTCAACTTCTAGCAGATTGTTCAATTAACAAGCAACGAATTGAATGCTAAAAATCTTTCCGATAGAAACCAATCATAGCAACTGACCGACAACTTTCAAGCCATTTAGGCATTGTAGAAAATTTCATTAAGCATCAGGTGGTGGCATTGGTGACGAGGTTAAACTTATGGTTCACGATGATTTCTAATTCGCGAAGAAAAAGAGTTGTACTGCGTTAGAATCAGGCATGCTCTTCCGAAGAGAACGAACCGGATCACAGACATGCAAACGTTTTTCCTTTTAATTCCGACTACGGGATGGTGTTTGGTCTTGTCTAGAAAGACCTGAAAATTGGAGGCGAAAATTGAACTACGACGAGCAGGCAAGCGTTTATGCGGAGAGAGCCCACTGGACGCGGGGAGCGATCGATGCAGTGCTGATAAGACAGGGCTCCAACGGCTTCGATGCTTGCGTCCACCACTCAGTGGTTAAACGACCTCGTCGAAAATACGAGGTACCTTAGTTGCAACGACCCGACCCCAGTTGCAAAATCTGGCCATGACGGAAAAAAAAGGACCATGTGGGGCTCAAACCTTGGTCCCCAGTTGTAAGTGGGTCACAAATTGCAAAGAACAGACCCAGTTGCAAGCGCAAAAGTGTCCATGGAACCAACCCAGTTGCCAGACGGAGACCCATGTAGTCGCTGGCAAGAGACCGCTTATGGAACCGGCCCAGTTGCAAATTTTAGGTCCGACGAGGTCCATTTAACCACTGCCACCACCGATGAGTTGCCATGAAGTCTTGCGTTTCGAATGACTTCAGGGAAGAAGGTGCAAAACCTCATTAGTTAGGCGGTTTTGGACACTGGTAATATTGACACTTGATGAGGTTGCTCGTTGCGCGTTAGTGATCGCATAATCTTGATGCAGCATGGGCAAGAAAAATGCTTTATGACGCCGAATTTGAAAAACCATAACAAGAAATATAGATATATCAAGACTTCTTTCGCCTACAGTGCCTTGTACAAGCAAAAACCATCGAGCAATCGCTGTGCCGTGTCTAAGGAATAGTGCAACTGACGAATGAGAAGCTTGCATAGAAATAGTAGTCGAGACACGAAAGAAAGAATTGTCGATCGTCATAAATTCGAATTTCTCCTTTACAATGATCTGTTCATCATTATTTGTTGCTCCTTCTGTCTTGTCGAATTCCAAGACACCCTGAGGCTTGAAGAATGGACAGTGTTGATCGCAATGGTTAGCATTGTCTTACAGAGCGTAGCCCAAATTTGCTGTAGAAAAGTAACAAATATAAAGCAAATAAGTAGCTCACTTCTTTTGACATTTTCATGCCCTTAAGGCATAGTTGACATTCAGTTATGCCTATTATCGTATTCTTCCAATGATGGTCCTGGAATAAAATCTGCCCAGAAAATGATGTCTATCTCATCGAAACTCATATACGGACAAGATTATTTCCTAAACCAAAAGTGTGGACAATGCATGCAGCACTTACCGGAAAAGTGAATCAAAACGTCTACTTATGTAAAGCCCGATGAAATCATCTAGGGGATCTCGGTTGGTCTCGTTTATGAAGGCCTAAAAATTGGGAGCTAAAACACATGTCAAAATGTATGCACGCGTCTGTGAGGGAAGAGAGCGTCACACGGGTAAAACAATCGATTCGGTATTGATAAGACTCGGCTCGTGAGGCCTCAGCGCTTCTGCCTGCCCTCTGCTTTCGGTGTGGAAGAACGAGTCGGGAAGCATGGCAAGAAGGGCATTTGGATGCGGAAAAAAATCTCCGGGGTTAAGTTTTTATCTAGAGCAGAATAGTGTTTCTGGAAACTACGAGAGAAATTTTCGAATGAATTTTGTTGAAGGTGAATTCGATCTCGAAACGATTGTTAAGCTGTAGAAGATTTCGCATATGTCTTTTGATTTGCTAGTCTTTCTAAGGTTCAACTTCAATGCTTTACAACTGAGAAGGAGAGGAAGAGAACCATCATCTTCAAACATAGGCGAAGAAGCCAGCCATACTGCATTCAACAGTCTATGTCAGGAGAATTCCGCTAACCATTTGGTGCATGAAAGCGTTATAAATCGCCATTATTATGTGGCTGGCCAGAGTCTCTATTGAAGCAAGTGATTTTTATTTAGTTACAGGTGAGAGTGAGCAACGTTGACTGAATGTTGGGCACCATTCGCGTTTGTGTCTGATCATTGTCCTGCAGAAGACAGTTGAAATATTCACGCAAATGACTCACGTTGCTTGCAAACTCTCTCGTCCTACTCATGCCTGTACACATAGCATACTTGTTGTTGACGAAAGCTCTCATTTGAGGTTTGGGCCCTGCGACTTCATCAACTCGTCCTTGCCGGCTTTGATGCTAACCATTTCATAGATCTCAGAAGTGTTGTAATAGACTACGTACACAACGAATAGTTCTGCTAGTGCCCCGTAGCTGCAAAATGCGGCCAATGGGAATCTCAATTTCCAAATTTTCATCGAGAAAGCTTTTGGCGTTCTTCTCATGCCGACGATATCGATGTCCAATGCAATGAGGAAATCTCTTTCACAACTCCTCGAGCTGTTCTCTTTGGTGGCGTACGGGTCAATTGAAATTCCGAAGATCTTCACTCTGCCGACAAAACGTCAAAGAAGAAAAGAATCCAACCTGGACGATGAAAAACTTCAAATTTTGAAAAAGCCTTTGGGCAAAGTGCCGGCATTGAAAAAACTCGACTATTGAATTTCGGAAGTTGATATAGTAGAAAGATCCTGTGTAGGAAGACCTGAAATTTGGCGTTATTTCTACGCGAAAAAAGACAAAAGCTTCAGTGTGGTGGGACATTGGGAGACGGAGAACAATCAATGAGCAACGGCTTGGTGATAAGATCCGACTGCGTGGTGTCATCGATTTCATTGAATGTTGGAAGAAAAACATTATCGGGAGAATGTTAAGGTTGGCAACCGGTACTCTGAGGTAGAGAAGTTGTCGTGAGTAGATCCATCCTTGCTGTAGACGAGAGATCTTTCTTTGTATCATGTAGCACTTGAGTCGGCGCAGGCAAGAGAACGCCCTTCACTAGATGGAAGGCTAGACATATCAGCAGCTGTAAATAAGCCGCAAATAGTCTTGAACTCTTCGAAGAGCATGCGGCCAGAAAGTTTATTTCAAAGAAAACAAGGTGTTTAGCACAGGAAACGAATAAAATGATTTCTTGTCTCCAACCGCGGTTCACGGATTTATTAGTAGCAGAAAACCAACATTCTTTTGTTCGAAAAGAGACACAGATATATTTAGATGCCGTTCATGAAGTGAATTTCTATTCTGTTGCCTTTTTGCTTTTAGATATTTCTCTTTTATAGTCCAGTTCATGTAGTGAAATTGCATTTTATCCGTCATTCGCCGTCAAGAAGATTCTTCAACTCGTAGAGATGATCTCGTGGTAAAATCAATGAATCAACTCTTGAACGTGGTTTTGAATTGAGTTCCAAATGACTCTTTTTCTTCAGAGCACAGGGCACAGAATTTTTCCTTCGAACCAAAGCTAAAGTTGTTTCTGATTGGACGAATTGTTTAGAGAAATTATCGGGTATGTACCTTTTGAAAAAAGTGAGGTAAGGAGAGCCGAAAATGTCTTATTATGGTAAGTTGACTGCTGAAAAATTTGTCTTATAACACCGTTGATAGCCACCTATGGAGCCTGGGTTGCTCTTGTCTATGAAGACCTGCTGCAAACTCACAATTACTCCGCATTCAACGCAGAAGGCAAACGAGCACTACGTGGGGAGAAAGGACACGCTGATGGAGGAAACGATCAATACAGAGCTGTGTAAAGCTGATAAGATTCCATTCACAGTGCCTCACCGGCTCTCTGCTCACTGCCACTGGTTGCAGGTAGGCCTAAATGAAGAAGGGACTGCGGAATGACGCTTCCTTTTCATGGAACAGCTGCCAGATCACTGAATGAAATGACATAAAATGAGCACGCCTCTTCGATCAAACCCTTTATGCTGAAGTGCTTCACGCTTTCATTATTTGAATTCATTAATATAGGGATTATTTGAACAAAAAATTTTTTTTATGAACTGAGAATGTGAGAGCAAGAACGATGTCATTCGGGAAATAGTATTCTCGCCTTTGTCTCTTTGTTGGAATGGATAAAGCCCATCGTTTAAAGCGCTATATCTCTAAAAGAATCAAAAAAGCGCACTTACCCTAGGCTGCACTAACGGTAGAATCGCATTGAGCTAAAAGCACCGACGATAAGACGCAATTTCATTCTTTCTTGGTGGATTCTAATTACGGGAATTGCTGCAATAAGCTTTTTTGATCTTCAGCAAGCTACGCTTACTGTGACTTGAATGCCACTTTATAACGATTACACCTCTGGAGAACATTTTGTATCTCCACTAGCTCGTGCTTCGTCCGATTCGACTGCGTCAGCCACATATGATCGCTGCCGCTGCAATCCATTTTTTCCTCTGAATAAGCGAGTTAATGAAATTACAACGAGCACCTTGTTCACGACATCAGCGCAGCATTCTGTCATTGGTGCTGTCGAGACTGGCTGAAGCAACACTGGTTTCGCATGTTAACAAAGATCAACGAAAGCTTCTGTTTAAGTTGAAAATCCACATGCTATGAGAACTTCATCCATGAAGTCTCGAGGTATCCTTTATTAATAAGACGATGAATTACTATTTGTGACAATGTGACAATGTTACACTTTCGAACAGGGTAAGCCCAATCGGGCTGAAACTTTGCACACTTATACAACTTTTAATTCTGAGTCTAATGATACCATACTTGCCCGATGAAATGTTGAAGAAAGTTTAGCAACCGAATAAAACACGATTTTGGTCTAAGTTGTCGGAAATTTTTAGTCAAGCAAGAAAATGGTCCGAAATTTTTAATGAAGGGTTCGATCCCGCCGGGGACGAAACTTTTTGCTCTTGTTTTTCGTGATGATTTCAGCCTGAAGTCACTGTCAGTGCTTATGATCCAGATTTCAAGCAAGTAGAGCTGTTAGTTAGTGCTTTACGAGGAAAGAAAGAAGTGACTCTTTAGTCTGTTAGTCGATCGAAGCAAGTCTTTAGGCGGTTAATATGTAGCCACCGACAGGCCGTTAGTTGACAGAGCAAATCTTTAGGTCGTTAGAAGAGCTTGAAAGGAAGAACTTTCGTTAGTCAACCGGCATGCCGTTAGTCTTTTAACAGAAGAGCTTGAGGGAGGGAACTTTCGTTAGTCGGTTAGTAATTGGTTAGTAAGCCGTAGACTTTAAGAAGAGCTCGAAGGAAGGAACATCGTTAGTCGCCTGGCAAGCCGTTAGTCTGTTAGAAGAGTTTGAGGGAGAGAGCGTTCGTTACTTTCGTTAGTCGGTATAAAAGTCTTTCGTTAGTGCGTTAGTTTCGTTAGTACAGTTGCTAGTTGAGATTTGAAAGCGGAGGCTAGTCGGATCCAGTCAAATGACGAAAGCACTTTTTCTCGGTAATTCCACGCAAATCCAGCAAATCCACTCCCCCACCCGGCCCTTCACAGAAGCCACTTCAATCGCGCTCCGTGCCTACAAGCCAAATTGAACAATAATGTGATATGCACATGAACACATTTTCAATCGACAATCTTATTCTCTAAAAAGAAAAAAAGCCAGAGATCCAAGCGGCGAAAAGATTGTCGATCGGCCTGATCATCAAGGTAGGATATTTCGCAAGGTCTGCCCACGAAATTCATGTGGCTTGAAGATAAGATAAGAAAGGCCAGTCCCGACTGTTGGCCGAATGCGTTGGGGGGCGCAATTCCACAGTCTACGCAAGGAAGTCGTTATTCTCGTAAAGGACGAAATCAAACCTATGATCAAAGAAATTTTTGGTTTTGTACTCGGAAACTTGAAAGGCTTTGCCGCTGGCGCCGCATTCCGTGATTTCTGCTCCTATCTTCGAGACTGGATGCGTGAAGATCTTCTGGTCACCGTTGCTGTTCTTTCATTTCTTGCTGGAGTCATCTTCTGGGTGGTGCAATTCCTCTGGAGACGCGTCGGTTCGTCCAAACAAGTAGCACGGCAACGACAGTCGCAACGAGCACACTCAGCAGCACTGAATCCCGGCCCATCCTATGGACTGTAAGTTTTCATCATCGCTGTATTTCAAAAATAATGTTGCAGAACCTTCTTCCTCGCCGCGCTGATTGTCTTTGGGCTCATGACGGCGGTGAGTTTTATGAACGACTCCAACAATGCGAATATTATTCGCGACCTCAAGAACGAACTGGCCGAGTTGAGAAAGTCAGGCGAGCTTCGACAGACGCGTCTGAACCAATGCGAGAGTGACGTGAGCGTCTACAAGGTCAAAGTGAAGGGCTTGATTGCGATCTTGGATGCTGATCCAAAATATAAAGAGACTGCGATGTCGTTCAAATAAAGTTTTCCCCCAAAATCAGCAGTTCATTCTTAAAAGGCCTTTATGTGTTTATTTATTCCACATAGACCGAGCTCCAATTACGGCAAAGGCAATCACAAATATGAAAAAGAATATGTATGGTAAGTTTGTGCAGATGACCTCAGAGTAATTTCGTTGTTGTTGCTCTCTGTGAATCGCTGCTCGCATCTGTTGTTGATTCTCATCTCGAAGTGCATTTATACGAGTCCACTCGAGAGCGTCTTCTTGGAAATCCTCAATGAATTGCGCTGTGTGATTCGCCTTTACGAGAATTTTTGTATCCATTCTTAGATGATCGTTCAGAAAGATTTCGCCAACAGGCTCTCGCTCAGCTGACAGCCACCAAACGGAAATTCGAAGTTCGATATCGTCTTCTATGTCGAAGTCTCGACGAGTACTGTCAGAGGTCGCAATGTGATACCGACCTGAATGAATCACAAATAGAATTACGTCCTGAAGTTGGCTTACGTTTCTCCGACACCACAGTGTTGTCGAGCACATTTTTTAGTTCCACTTCCAGTCTTATATCGTCGTCGCTGTTGTTGAAAAGTGCAAGGTGAATGATCATTTTTTAGTGAAAACACGAAATTAGCCAGCTGACAGCCAAGCTGAAGGAGGGGTATGAAGTTATGAAAGGTCGGTCGATTCAGAAGAACCAGAATTTCTTCGAGCACATTGTGAACATTGTGAAGTAATAAGTTTGTGGGCCTCAAAAATCCTTACACTAAAATCAGCGAGTTCGGCAAAAAGATGCGCAGATGCTCTAACAGCTTGTTGACAAGCTTCACCGAGACACCTGTTTGTTATCTCTCGGAGTATCATCCGTAGGCATCAAGCTACGCATTGTGAAATACACGCCAGCTAATGTTTATTCTGTGAATCATCAAACAAACTAAAGTATAAGTACAATACATGACGCAATTTCGTTTACTTCGACATACCAATACTGTGACAGAATGTTGTGTAACTTGCAGTTCGAATAAATCTTCAAAAAAATGCTGAGGTAACGTTAGAGCCATGTCCATGCCTGCTTTGCACAATTTTCTTGAAGGCTCATGTACTGCAAGAGAAATTTCATGATTGAGAGGAGAAATATTTCAAACCTTTATTTTGGCGTCCGTGATTTCATCGTGGCGCTGTTTTCTCTCCGTGTGCAGCTTTTCCATAATTTCTTTAAGTTGCCATTGTAATTCGTCGATTTGAGCCACGTAATAGACTTCTTTCTTTTTCGCTTGCTCGAATTGCGAAGAAGTTTCTTTCGAGGCAAGCTTGTCGTTCTTCTCACGCAGTACTTGGTTCTCATTGCGTAATCGATGAAGCTCCGAAAAGAATTCTCCACGTGGAAATAGATAATGCAATTCGTGGGGTTCACTGTTGTTCGGCATACACGGCGACCAGGGAACGTCAGATGATTGCCTTTGAGACAAGGGATGAATGATCTTGAATTGCCACAGCCAGATTATAACCAAGACGAGCAACGAATAAGTGAAGAGATGAACATTTTCCGAAAAGGTTTGAAAGTGACGTTGAAGATGCGGATTTGGATCGGCCTCAATTGATTGGGATCTCCTCAATTGCGATTTTTCTTCAGAATCACTGTCCGACTCCGCGGGTGATAGAGATTTACAGCGGTGTTGGCATTGCAAAGTCTCCGGCTTCAAGGCAGTAAAGTTTTTGGAGATCCCCATAACAACAATTGTATGTACGAGGAAGTGGAGGAATCAAGTTGAGTTGTGAAAATATTGGCCAGCGCCGAGGTCTCCTCGAAAGAATCAATATTGGGGATGTTGACTCGACGCTTATCAATGAAGACGGCCCTCTTCGCTTTCGCAACAAGTCTTACAAATTGGGCAGTCAAGGATCGCCAAAGAAAGAATGCTAGCTGGTGACAAACACAAATCGTGCGTGGGGTTTGCGGTGCGTAGCTTGTGAGATAACGGTGTCGCCGTGGGGGTTTCCGTGGTTTCGCAATACCGGCTTGCCCATTCGTGAATGCAGCGTCATCCCTACGCAAATAAGGCTCGAGTGATAGGAATCGCTTGTGAGCAGTTTGACTATTGCAGACGGATTATCAAATTTTCACCCCCGGGTGGCCCGGGCAGTCCGTTTTCAACCTTGTCACAACACGATAACCATTTAGTCTAGGAGTCATTGCAACGAATCAGAGATTGGAGTGA
This sequence comes from Poikilolaimus oxycercus, assembly GCA_034700245.1. Taxonomy (NCBI): domain Eukaryota; kingdom Metazoa; phylum Nematoda; class Chromadorea; order Rhabditida; family Rhabditidae; genus Poikilolaimus; species Poikilolaimus oxycercus. The sequence goes on from JAQIXL010000370.1 coordinate 32,976, forward strand.
CGCCGTCGATTGTCTGAGTGTGAATCTTGCAGACTGTTTGTAGTGAGATTTATAACCGTCACAGCACTATGCATTTATTTGTTTTAGCAGTATCGCTACAGCAGAAATGAAATTTTAATTTTTTTAAATGTGATTTTATGAGCGTTTATTTCATTGCATCGACAAAGACAAAGAGAACAATGGAGAAAAAAAACCTGAAAAGGGCATAACGAGCCGATTAAACCATTAAAGACTCGGCCCTTAAAGAGTTGTATCTTTGTTCCAAATCTCCGTAAGCATCTTGCAAAGAGACATATGATTCTTGCCATATTCTCAATTTCTAAGTGAGCTCGTCCGTGTATTTTCTCTCTATTTCATGATTGTTCAAACATTCGCGATACATTATGAAGTAATTCGATGTTCTCGTTGTGCCATCCAAAGTTACAAGAAAAAAATGACTACAAGAGCAAAGAAAATAATACTGCAATTAACGCTAAACTATTATGCGACGCACAACTCACAGCAATGTCCAACAAAGACACTTTTACCAATCACGATAGAAGCGCCGATTCTCGCTCATCATTTTGAAAGTGCGGCAGCTCTCGATTGCTGTTGATTCACTTGTTGATTCAACGGTCGCGTACGATTAGAGAAATATTCCAAGTAAACGGAGTGCGCCGGCTTCGAGAGGTCATAAGAATTGTATTAGATAAACACCCGGCCTCCAAAGCCTCTCTTCTGAAAAAAAGAGCGGTGGTTGTTCCGCATCTCTAGTTTGGGGAAACTAGAGATGCGGAACAACGTGTTCGAATGATTGGGACACATTTTCGTGAACTTAAACGCCATGTCATCGACGGCGTTAAAAAGGAATTCGACAGTTTACTTCGAAAACTGCCAGATCTAATTGCCGCAAAAACTGCCTTCATATTGACGCCAATCATCGCTGTTATTTATAGAAAACTGTCCCGGTTCTCAAGCTCGGCCGCCTTGATTTCCAAACAGCTGAACGGACTGGCGTTGATCTCATCCTCAGGCAGACCACTGACAGATCGTTCACTGGCTTCCGGTGAGGAAACAGATTTTGGTCGGTGGAAAAGATCTTCGAAAGCCATTTTGTCCATCGATGGCATCCCCACAGCTAAATAAAACGTCGATGAAGTTCTTGAAGAAGAGAAAGCTCGTACGAATCAATAACACACAGCTGGAAGAGCGCTTATCGGTCTTGCTGGTGTTTCGTAACCATTCCAGACCGCAGAGGCGACGCCGACCAGGAACTTCTCCTCGAACATGCTGAGTGTGTTCATGCTAAAGGCGCATAACTTCGAGAACGAATTCTTTATTTCTGCCGGAGCAAAGGGAATGAGCAACATCGATGCGGCGGCCTCCCTTAACGGCCCGTCGGCGCGCTCTTCTCGCTCGGCGCGCTCTTCTC
>JAQIXL010000371.1:0-34367 GCA_034700245.1 Poikilolaimus oxycercus
CCTCAAGTAGGTCCTCATAAAATTCATTCATAAAATTATGGCAAGGAACTGCAATGCGACAAAGCTCTGCGCGAATAACCTTTCTCTCCTCGCCGTTGCCTCCTTTCTGGTTGAAAATGGTGCATTTGCTCGCGGCGATGAGGGTATCGTCAACACCACTCTTATGAACTTGGGCCCCCATTCTTCCTCTGTCTTGGTTGTCAACAAATAACTTGATTGCATAGCTAGGCTTGCTCTGACTAATTTTCTCTATCACTGGAATCGCCATCAACAAGAGGAGGGAGGAGAGAGCATTGAAAAATGAAGGAGATTTTGGAAACCCCGGACCCCACAGTACGCAGCCTATACCCGAAGAGAGTATGAAGAGCGTCTTTTGTCAATAGATTGTCATTTCAGTCTCTTTGGCCCCCTTCTTGCTCTTCGAACAACTTCTGCTTTGCTCCCAACCTTCGAGAAGCTCGCAAGGTCTTTTTGAAATAGCCCATAGAAAACATCACAGCATACGAATAGCCAAGACAATCAATGTCGCTTCTGCGCAATATACATGTGCGCGCACAAAGTGCACGACTATCTTGCGTGCCTCCTTGACGCAGTCCATTCCCAAACAAGAACCTGTTGGTTATCACGTTTTGACTTGAAGTCGTGGCGTTTTTGGCGTCGTAGAATGGCTGTTCGACTTCGACTACTCTATACTTTACCTTTATATGGTCAGTGCACTTTTCATTAGCGCTGCGAAAAGTTTATGATCAGTCGCATAAATTTATGAACGTGCCATAAATTTTATGGCTGCATCCATAAAATTATGTTTCATAAAATATGGTTTACTACGACCCCAGATCCCACTATAAACCTTTTGTTTGTTTGTTATGAAAAGACAAGACGAAGTTGGCAGTCTCTTTGAGAACATTCTTGGTGGAGGGTGGAAGTTCTCGTGAAGAAGATGTGAAAGGAGACTCCGGGGAGTGCAGTCTCTTGCACTATCCTCCCTTCTCAGATAGTGCTAGAGGTTACACTAACTGGAGTCTCTTCCTTCTTCTCCAAAGGGAGAGGGGACGAGGAGAAGAGTGACGAGCAACAAGCATAAAAGCGCTGATCAAACCATCCTCCACAAGGCTTGATCACTCTCTTATGCTCATCGACCGTCGTCTAACAATAAAGCGGAGAGGAGAGGAGGGAGAAGGAGGGACGGGCGGAGGAAGGGGAATCGACAACCAGCAGAAGGACGAGGTGCGCCGAGTCCGCTTGCTCCGCCCGACGGCGTCCTTCTGCCACACAACGAACTTCCTTCGAATTGTAGAAGAGGACGATGGAAGAAGGACAAGAGAGAAGCGAGCGACGACTTGGACTGTGACGCGCGACGATGGGAGATCGCCTGACCTTGACGTGGCTTCGCGCGGAGCGCCGCCTTTGCTCCTCCTCATCCATTCATTGTCAGCCGTGATTCTCTTGCGAAATATTCGCCTTGCAGACAAGGAAGGTGATGAAGCCTGCAGAGGAAGTCAACAGAAGAGGGACAGTTTGAGAATCTTGGGAGATCTGAGCTGTGAAGGAACAGCTTCAGCTTGGGAAAATGTTAGAGTTGACGATCAGATCATGTTCTCTGTGAGAATTGGTTGAACGGAAACTGACTGCGAAGATGATGAAGCGGCATTTCGTTGACAGAGCTGAGACAAAGAAGAGCCGACACAAAAAGTGGTGAATCGCCCGCCGACGAGCCCCTCTCCCCCGTCGACTACTGTAGGCGTCGTCTCCCTCTCTCTCCACTCCTCTTCCTTCTTCTACTAACTTTGTCAGTTCCACCACAACACTCTTCACTTGGAACCTGATGACCTTGGTGGTCTCAAAAAGATGAGATTCTTTTTGTCTTCATCGAGGAGGAGATGCTCTTGTGCTGCAAAGGGGGGAGGAAGACTTTTTCCCTTCGAAGAAGACACAATGAATCTCTCTCTTTTTGTCTCGATCGCCGCCTTCGAAGCTCTGTACGAGAGGTTTTTGTGCCATCGCCTTCTTCCTTTCAGTCGCTTCGCTTCTCATTCTCCTCATCGTCGGATGAAGAAAGGGATCCAGACACCTGCCCCTTCTTCTTCATCTAAAGTCAGACCTCTCCTCCTTCCTCCTTCCTCCATGTAGGTGGAGTTGCCTTCCCTGAACATCTGCGGGCTCGCATCTCCCCTCTCTCCAGTTGAGACTTCCAGACCGTCGAAGCTGTTTCGTGTAGACGGTCGGCCTTCAAGTGAAGAGGAGTCGGTGGATGTTCCGCTCTCCTTCCCTCTTTCCCTCTCGAAGTTTCATTCGGACTAGGATACACCATCCACTGAACTAGGAATGGTAGCTTTGTCGGTGGTGTGTCCTGGCCAGACTGACACTTCTCCCTCCTCCCCTCTGTCCCAGAAAGAAGGAAGCCGATCCGAGTTTGGTCTCTCGGGTATCGAAGTCTTCGAAGACGTTACCCAGAGTCCTTCCTCAGATCGTCTTTTGCCTTCTCTTTTATTTGGAGGCTGTCTCCTCTTAGGGTACCCCAAGCACTGAAGCTTTGAACTTGAAAGCTGCAGGCTGGAGTGCCCTCAAAGGCGACTTCTCTTCCACTCCCTCTGGCAACTTGATCATATCATTCTTTATCTATCCGTTGAAAACAAAGGAAAGGGAGAAGAGAGTCAATGGTGGTGCTGAGTCCATTCGAAGGCGTTGAGGAAGAGCCGCATCCACGGGGCGGCGGGCACTCGTCCCTCGAAGGGCGCCTCTCGGTCGGGGAGATGCCAGGCGAGGGAGGCTCGCTCGGGATGAGGCATCAGTGCCAAGTGACGACCGTCCTAACACGTTCAGTGATGATAGAGAAAGAGAGAGAGAGACCTCGGAGCAAATGGCGGCGACCCCGCGGCGACTGCCGTTCGGGTTCCAGGGATAAATCTCCGTGGGACGACCAGTGGAATCGGCGAAGCGAGCAGCCACACAGCCCCGAGACTCCAGGGTGTCCAGCACCGAGGGGGCTCGATAAGAGAACTTGCCTCAAATCACGACTCCCTTCCATTAAAGGCCGAATTCACCTTGTCCATGTTGACTCCACGCTCCGATGACACCCCCTTGCATTCCCTTGAGAAGAACTGACTTGGACTCCTCGATGAGGAGAGGGCCGTAGAAGGACTCATAACGGCCGCATTCATTGTCGTCCAGGTAGACAGCTGGTCTCTTCTCTAGAAGAATATCTATCGAAGGGGACTCGGCACCGATCTCGCCGACCCATCCGATGAGGGCCATCAACTGGCAGCCGTTGCACACTCCCAAGGAGAACGTGTCTTCACGACGACGGAAACGTTCGAAGACCTCGAGGAGGGAGGCGTTGTGAAGAATGGTCGAAGCCCAGCCTGCAGACTTTCACTCAAAGAGAAAGAAGGAAACCTTTAGCAGAACCGAGGACATCGGCATAGGAGAATCCACCGACGAAGGCGACTCCTCGAAGACGGTCGAGGTTGAAGGGAGAAGAGAGGAGGTCCTCGGTCGTCACATCGAAGGCACGGAAGCCAGCAAGCACGAAGGCGGCAGCCATCTCTCTGTCTCCGTTGCTGCCTTCCTCTCGCATGATTCCCACGGCCGGCGCTGAACATTTCATTCCTCGAAGTGTCTTCTCAGACCTTCGGTGAGGAGTTGGGCGTTGTCGAGGATGGCGTCCAGGTTCTTGAGGCGATAGTCGAAGGGGGCTGAGTAGGCGATGCGACGAGTCTCTGAGCGAACCTGCAATTCGCCGTTGCACATAAGTTTAGGACAGTTTCAACTACATACGATTACGTCGCACCGCCATGGTTTTGAAAGAAAGAAATATTGAGAAGGAGACCTTCTTTTGTTCGAGGATCGCCTGTCGATTGCTCTGAATGAGATTGAGTTGGTCGCTGGTTTCCTCCCAGATCTCTCGAAGAGCAACGAGACTTCCGTTGAGGACGGGAGAACCGTTGAAGGACACATTCACCTGGAGAAGAGAGTGAAGGGAGAAGAGGGAAAGGGAACCGTGGCATCGGGACCGTAGTTGGGACGAGTCACTCCGATGCGCGTCGCCTTCATTCCCGTCTTTGTGAAGGCCTCCATCACCCTCTTCTCGTTGTCGGCGGCCACTTCGAAGACGAGGCCGATCTCCTCCGTGAACAGCTCTTCTAGCACTGTAAAAGGCAACCTATTTCTTTGAGTCTTTCGGTCCTATTGCCTTTTAGTGCAAACCGAAGAAGCCCGATCTCTAGCGCGTTTGGCTTCATTAGAACTCACGTTGATCTCCCTGGAAGTGAAGATCGACGGCGATGTTGCCGGCGAAGGCCATCTCGAGGACCGTCACTATCACTCCTCCGTCGCTCACATCGTGGCCTGCCAGAAGAACTCGAGGAGAAGACTAAAACATCCTTCACTTTGTCCCTTTTCAGTACCTTGATGAGTTCTTGAGTAACATTGAAGAGTCGGACGAGCTTCTCGAGGCCTTCCCCGTCGACGTCGGGGGTCTCCTTGCCGATCTGTCGAAGACATTGAGCCAAGGCCGTGCCTCCGAGACGGCGATGCTCATCTCCTAGTGACACGTGGAGGAGAATGGAGGAGCCTCCTGAAGAATTCCTTTTAGAGAAAAAAAGATAGAAGAACCTTCGACACCCTTGAGATGAGGTGTGAGGACTCGCGTGATATCCGTGCAAGGAGCGTAAGTGGACACGACGAGAGTGCCTGGGGCTGGAACCACCTGGATATCCCTGTTAAAGAAGTGAGAGAAGAGAGACCTCGTTGCCGATTCGAGCAGCCATGCCGAGGGAGTCCTTCCCGCCGTCGACTGCCACTCCGACGACAGCCATCGCCTTGCAGAGAGCATCACAAGCAGCAACGAGCCGAGCACCGCGCCCCTCGACCTTCGCCGGCCACATCCAGTTCCCTGAGCATTTCACATCCTGAAAGGGACTCTCTCAATGCTCATGCCCATACTTTGATGTCGGTGATGGGAGCGAAGACGAGGTTGGTGAGGGACTCGGCGAGAGACATCCGAGCTCCGGCCTCAGCCGAGACGAGTCCCTTCACGGGCTGCTCGCCCACCGCCACAGCTCCTCCAACCTGCAACCTCCTCTTTCTTCTTTCTTCACTTCTGTTTATTCTTCTGCTGTTTTCTTCTCGGTCCTCCTTCTATCGTATTCCCAATACCCGGTTAGGAATCGGAATTAGAGCTTCCCCTCCCCTTCTCGTTGATGTGAGTAAACGAGGGATAACGATGTGTTCTGATGCATTCTTCCCTCTCCTGCAAGCAGCCATTTCCTCTTTCGGTGACGACCGAGGAAGGGCGAAGAAGACTCGAGAAGAAGAGACCGGGACGGGGAGAGGGAGAAGGAGAGGCGAGAGCTGATTGCAGAGAGGCGGCCGAGGGCGAGGCCAGCATCGATAATGCCCGTATTCATCCGTCAGCGCCTCCTTCTCTCTTCCTTCTTTCCGGCACCCCGCCTTGAAAAGCGTCTCCCGCGGGAACATCGCCTGTCAGCACCCAGAAAAGGGAGAGGGCGAGGGGAGGCTGGATGTTCCCTTCTCTGCCTCTAGAATGCCCCGAGAGTCTCCATTAGCTGAGAGTTCTCCTCCCTTCAACTCAGAAGAAGGAGCCTGAGAGAGGAAGGAAGGCGACGAGGTCATAAAAATGCGTATGAAGACGGTGATGGAATGGGTTTCCCCTCGGCCACTTCTGCTTTCTCGTAGAAGCATGTGCGCGAGCGAGATTTTTGCCAATCTCGGCGAGGGAGGAGAGACTCAATCAGAGAGTCGGCGATCTCTGAGAGGAGGAAGGCGTCCCCTTCCCCTTTCCCCTTCTGCAACGAGCTGAGGAAATCATTGAATCAGAGCAAATTTTATTCCCGCCGCCACTCACTCCACCAAGAGAGAGCACGGACAAACAGTGAAGAACCCGTTTCAAGCACTCGAATTCTTTCAAAGAAGAATGACTACGTGAGGAAGAGGATTTAGAGTTGAACAGCTGAGGCGTCGGGCAGACGGCGATAACGATGTCGAAGTCTCTCACAAGACTTCGTCGTCACGAGCACGATGAGAGAGGAGACGACAGCCAGCACGCAGAGGGCGACGAGGAGACGAGCGAGGACCGGCGTGAGGGGCTCCGGTTGAGGACCATCACAGGGTCGGAGGTCTTCGAGATAAGCCTTGAGGGGGAACTGCCGACCACCGACGAAGCAGTAATTCGACTCCATGTCGTCTGCATGAGGCAGAAGGAGGGCGGAGAGCGGCTCGAGGGAGCAGTCGCAGACCAATGGATTCGCGTCCATTCTCAACTCGGAAAGTCTCATCAAACGATCGAAGTTGATCACATAACGAATTCGATTCTGAAGAAAGTACTCGAGAAGAAGGAACAGCTACCTCTCCGGCGTCGAGGACGGCGATGTTCGGAGGGAGAAGGGCGCCGTCGAGAAGGGACAGACGATTGCCGCGAGTGTGAAGAGAACGCATGGAGTGAAGACTCGAGAGGTTGAGGGGAGCGTCGAGGCCGGTGTTGTCGATGTCGAGGTCGACGAGGGAGACGAGAAGGGGCAGTCTCCACGCCCAGCACTCCTCCTCGCCGTGACAGTCCTCGAAGAGCCGAGCATTGTCCGCCAGACGAAGATGCTGGAGACGAGGAAGACCAGCCAACAATCTATACAAATCTCGTGAGAAGGAGCTCAGCTTGCCTGATGTCCACTCCGTCCAGGTCGTTGCCGGAAGCATCGAAGGAGAGAAGAGAGGGAAGAACTGGATGGACGAGCTCGGTGAGTTGATTCCAACTCAGATCAAGAGACTCGAGGGCGAGACCGAGAGTGGGGAAGGCGTGAGCAGCGATGCTTGTCAATTGATTGTGGCTGAGATCGAGATGACGGAGGGCCGGGTAAGGTTCTAAGGCCCTTTCTGGCAACTCGTTGATCAAGCCTCGCGAGAGGGTGAGGGACTCCAAGGCTCGCATCGAGAGTCCGGGAAGGGGTCGGGGCCATTCGGTCATTCGATGGCCGTCGAAGTGGACGGAAACGAGAGTGGTCGTGCCGAGGGAGACTCGCTCGAGGGGATTCTCGCCGGCGTGCAGAGTCCTCAGTCGACAGTCTCCATCGAGGGAGAGACGACGCAGACCGCAGCCTGAGACATCTAGCCAGTCGAGGGCTTCGCCACACGCCTTCCACTCCTCCGTCGAGGCAAGTTCCGCTCGCGAGATGTTCAGGTGACGGAGACGTTCGGCTCTCTCGATAAATGAGGCAAACGAGGCTGGCAGCTTTGTATCGGCCAGGTTGAGGACCGTTGAGTTGAGAAGGAGTTCGAGGGCCGCCGACTGGACCTCCATCTGTGGATTCCTTGAGAAGTCGGCGCTGACGAGGGACGAGGTGAGGACTCGCTGCTGGCGACAGGCGTCCGTCGTACAGGAATTCGAGGCGGGAAGAAGAAGACATAGTTGAGGAGCTCGAGTGGAGTTGCAAGAGGTGATCCTCTCCAATTTTGTGGCTGCCATTCTTAGTTCCAGAGTTGGTGGGAGATAGCCCGCCTTCTTCAAGGGATTCCAACTCAGATCCAACTTGGCGAGTTCCAACTCTTCTGGCCAGGAGAGAGTACCAAGATCTTGGATTCGATTCCTCGAAAGGTCTACATACTTCAGACCCGGCAGACGTCGCAAAGCTGCACCCGGCAGTTCTTTGAGGAGATTGCCAGCCAAGGAGAGGGTGTGGAGAGAGGGAAGAGGGAGCAGCGAGTGGACAGCCATCGACTCCAGTCCACTGTCCACAACGTGAAGCTCTTTCACATGGGCATTGTAGAGGATTCGAGGAAGTTGGCCGCCAGGCAAGCGAATATTCCTCAGCGAGAGGATCTCGACCCATGGAGGGAGGGAGACTGTTCGAAGGAGGACGTCGCCGCGACCTCTTGATGCCAATGAATCACATGTGATACTCTAGAAGGGCGTGAAACTCCTTGGAAGACAAACCTTGGAGGACTCGTCACATCGACAGTATTCACAGAGAGTTCCCGCTGATACAGAAGAGATTACTGTAGAAAGGAAGCAGAATAGGAATATGGAGTGCATTGTAGAGCGAGTGATGGAAGTGAGAGAGAGCCGAAGCGGGAGGGCGCGGCAGGAGCCGAGCGCCGCTTCAAATGCAATCGCTCGGCGTCGTCGCTGAAGACTCGGCCCCGCCCCGAGCTGCCGGCTAGCCGAAGAAGGAGCGAGGGGCGACATCCCTCTCTGATCTCCTTTCCTCCAGTCTTCACTCTCCTCAGCGTCCCGTCACAAAATCCCCTCGGGTCCTCGGAGAGAAACTTCGTTACAGTATCCATTCCGTGGTTTCCTTTCTTCCTTGTTTTCCTCCTTCCTAGTGGCCGTCGCTTCTCTTCTCTTTCGTTGTTCACGACTTGGTCCAAGCGGGGTGGCAGAAGGCGGCGGCCCGGGGATTATCTCGACGCAGTGAGGCGAAGACGCCGCGGCCTTCGCCCCTCGCCGCCTTCTTCTTCTTCTTCTTCTTCTTCAAGCACACAACAATGCCACGAGAAAGAACACGACGTGAAAACGAAAAGAAAAAAGACGAACTCGACTCTCGGAGGAGGCCTTCCTCGTTCCGAGGGGTCAGTATCAGTCTCGAGGGAGAAAAGTGAGGAGAAGAGAGAAGTTATTAGTGTCTTCCTCCCACTTCCTCCTTCTCTCACTCGGCTCCCCTCTCTCCTCTCCATAACCGCATTAGTGCCTTCGAAGGGAAGAACTTTTCCCTCTTCCAGGTCTCTCTCAGAGCCAAGAAGAAAATGGACTCCCGAGGGTTTGGAGCACAAGGCCGAGGAGACAATAAAAGGATCGCCTTTCTATTCACTTTCCCAGATTGGAGAAGGAAAGGGAAACAGACGATGTCGAAGTAGGAAAGCGCCACCACGGCCACGTCCGCCAGAGGAGTGTGCAGGGGACCGACGCATTGCTGCTGTGCTACGAGACCCGTCACTGCACGGTCAACCTGGAGACTCTCTCTTTTCTCATTGAAGACGGACCTTGCATGTAAGATATCTCTTCGAGGCGACAGAAGGAAGTCGAAGCACCAAGTTCAGGGCTTCCTCCAGAGTGAGACTCTTCGGGATGTCCAATGGGGCGAGAACTTCTTCCCGTTGAGTCAGATGGAACTCCTATAAATCTCTCCTTGCTCTTCTATGCAAGAACAAGAACCTTGGGTGGTCGACTTCCGAGGAGCTGCGTGTTGAAGTCCACGGGGTTCTTGGCATTCTTCGAGTTGGCGAAGTTCTTCACAACTACCTGAAAGGACAATCTGATTGTGAGTGTGGTAGAAGAAACTGAACCCTCTGCTCCTCGGTCACTGTGCCGACAAAGTTGACGGGACAACGCTCTCTTCTTGCGATCTTCTTCAACACCTCTACGTCCTTTGGTGCCACGAGGATGGCGTCGTTCTCCTAGAGTCTCCGGTCTACTGGGAAAAGAGGCGCGATACCTGATACTCGGCAGTCCAGAGTTCCCTAGAAGAAAGAGTGGGATCCCCCAACTCGAAGGTGTCCGAGTCGATAAGGGCTCCCTTGCCCTCGACGAGTTCCTTCAGAACATTGCCTGAAGGTTTTCTTCTCTCTTTTTCTCTTGCAAACCATTTCCACCAGCTCCTTGATCGTGGATGGCGAGGATGGGGTTCTCCTTTCCCTTCTCCACACAAGCTCTCACGAGACGATGCAGTTTCTGTTCCATCTCCGCGTCTCCTCTCTGCACCGCGCTGAAGTCCAACTCTGAGTCGCGGCCTCCTTGAACTGTGAGAGAACTCGCTGCTCCACCGCCAACTCCAATGCGGTAGACGGGACCACCGATCTTCGCCAGCTTCTGGCCCGCGGCACATGGCTCCTGAAGGACGATGCCCTTGTCTAATGAAACGGACTTTCTTGAGTTGTCCCTCGTCGATGGCTCCGATGCCGCCTGAGAAGAGGATCGGCTTCAAGTAGGCGACTCGTTGACCCGACGGCAGACGTTGGTCGAAGCTCCTTGCAAATCCGCTCAACACAGGCTCGCCTACAAGGAACTCCTTCTCTGGAACAATTTGTTACCGAATTTGTTGCCGTAATCACTGCAGCCATCACTGCCACGGACAGCGATTTCCCTCGGAGAAGCGAAGGAGGAGGGGTGAAGAGCTGTCGGGTCCTGCAAGGAACTGAACCCGCAGAAAGATGTTCATGCCTCCCAGGGAAGGGTGTAGCCAGGCAGATGGAGATCGGCGAAGGAGTAACCAGCGACTCCGGCGATTTCGTGAGCTCCTGAATGATTGAAGATGAGCCATGAAAGATTCGTGCCCACCTCGACCAGTCGAGTGCACATCGCGGATTCGTCCACCTGTGCCCGTCGTTGCACCCTGAAAGGGGAATTTCTCGGGAGAGAGACACGCAAACCTGGAAGGGACATACGGCCGTGGGGAAGTTGTGAGTCTCGGCTGTGTAGATGAGATGTTTGGGAAGTTTCTTCACTCGGAACTCCGATGCTTCAGTCGGATCCGTCGGGGCAAGCACTTGAAGACCATCGAAGCCTCGAATCGAACTGAGCACTTCTTCTCTTTTTCTTTCTCTCCAACCTGCTGTTGTCGTTAAAGGCGATGAGACTGTTCTTGTTGGAGTATTCGAGGGACTTGCGTAGATCGGCCATCAAAGACTTCTCTCTGAAACTCTCTTTCAAATTCGAGGGAGTCTTGCCTCAGTTTATCATCCACGAAGAGCTTTCCACGAAAGAACCAATGACGACTGTGCTCGGAATCTGATTGAGCGAGATCGAAGAGTTCCACGTCGGTGGGATTCCTCTTGAACTTGTTCGTGTAGAGGTCCTTGTAGTATTCGAGGTCCGCCGCATCAAAGGCCAGCCCGAGCTCCTCGTTGGCTCGGTCCAAGTTCTTCGGATCGCCTACAACCTCTCCGAGATTGAAGAGTCTCACCAAGGACGTCGATTTCAAAGAATTCCTCGCGGGTTCCATGCTCGGAGAAGTCGACAGTCTCTGCAATCCCTTCTTCTCTTTCAAAAATGGGCAGACCTCCATAGACGAATTCCGTCATGCGATCTCCAAGAAGTTCGAGGATGAGATCGTCACGCAGTTGAGGAAGGATCTTCTCCTCGTCGACGACGACGATGTCGGGAGAAGGAGCCGTGAGAAGACGATAGCGAGTCGACTTCTCGATCCTCTCCACTCCTTTGATTCCCGATGCTTCGAACACCGAGAGGGCATTCGTGCAGAAGGCCGTCTTGAACGCGATTCTACAACCACAACTCTCGCGTTCCTTTCAGTTACGGACCTTGGTCCGATCTCGATAAGACGCCCTCCAGAAGGCAATGTCGACGACTCCACCACCTGGAGGCTTCATCTCACTTTCACTCTTTACCTTGTCGGTCTCGAAGGGAGTGTGAGCGAGGAGCCATCGGACAAGTTCGCCGTGCTTCTTCCACCAGGCATCCCGCGAGACATCAGGCTTGAGGAGGAGATGGGAGGAAGACTCCGAGGTGAGAATCACGTTTTCCGTCGCCTCGGCGGCCGTCTTGAGACGAAGGGCGAGGGCTTGAAGTCGCGACGCATCCTGTCCTCGGTCGTCGGGCAGGAAGAGACGAAGCGTGGCCATCGTCTCTTGGTTCTGGAAGACGAGAAGTGATGAGGGACCAAGGAACACGACGGCGAAGGGTCGACGACGGCGACAGACAGGAGTCGCTTCAGAGGTCAGAGTGGGGGAGACCGCCTCTTATCACCGACCAAAGTTCAGTCGATGTAATCAAGTTGTTCGAGAAGAGAGACGACGCCACTATTTGACCTTTGGGAGATCAAAGCATCCAAGTCGAGAATCAAGAGATCCATCTCATACGGTCTTGGAATGGGACTCTTCTATAGCTATTCGCTCTTGAATAAGAACAAGGAGCAGAGAGCTCAAGAGGTGATGGTGGGTCGACCAAGAATCAGGGAAGATGGACGGGGGAAGCCCTGTCAGGAATGGAAGGGGCAGGGCAGGCGACGGAGAAGAGAAAAGAACGGTGGCGACACAGGGCAGAGGCGGGCGATCCTTGCTGTGATAACGATGCCCGCTCCTTGAACAACAACGCGACGCGAGAAAACACAGGCTCTGTCCAAGAAAGTGGTGACCGCCACTCTCCTCGTCCACTTCTTCTATCCATGTTCTAGTCGGAAAGAAACCTTCAAAAGAATAGCCGCTTTATTTCTTCTTGAGTGAATGAAGAGTCAACGGATACAACAATAACAACGCGATGCCGAGTCTTCCGCAAGTCTTAAACGATCTACTTTCTTAAACACCCATCAATAAACATTTCAAAACATATTCTTTGGAAATATCTTGGAATGAAATAAGCGAAGAAAAAGGGCGAGTAGGACAAGAGGAGCAGTCTGACCCTCTTGTGGCAAAGATGAACACAAAGGAAGGAAGATCCTCGGGGACCCAGCAGCACCCCTCCCCACACCCCCAACACCATTCCCCCTCTAATAACTTAGAGTTCACCGTCCATAACCCATTCTCGGTTCATCAAAAAGAAAAAGAAAATCGCATCAACGGCAAAAAAGTGAACGTTCTTGCTGAGAGACTTTGTGCTTAGAATCTACAGCTAGTAAGTAGAACGGGGTCATGAATACCGGAGGCAGGTGCTAATGTCCCTGGAAGAAATCCTGCACGGTCTTCGAGAAGCCCTTCGCCTGCACTGTATCGACGAGCAGATTGATACGGTTGTAGAGCACGTCCAAGGCCTCTATAAAGCGCGAACTGGAAGAAAGAAGGTAGACCTACTCATCCAGAAGGCCCAAATATCCTTGACAATCTCTAGCATAATCTTGCCAGTGAGGACGATGCTGTCGGCCACTCCGCCAAAGGAGTCGCGTCCTTCCCGATCCCACCAGGCAACAATCTTGTTCCACTGAAAGTCAATGTAAAACATGTAAATAAGAGCGCGCACCTGTTGAAGGATAATCTTGTAGCCAAGGAGCACATACTCGACGATCACCGCGTGGACTTTGTACGCCACGCTGAGCAACCATGAACCCCATTCGTTACGCTACAACAATTGAGATGAAGGACAGGAACAAGAAAATACCTGAATACGACGCTGGGCATCCTGGACAAGGGCATTGAGGGCACGATTGAGCGAAGTCGGCGCTGAGTCGGGAATCTAAACATTGGAATAAGACTGAACAAATTGACTTTATACCGAGAAGTCGGAGAAAGCCTTGGCGGTGTCCTTGCAAATGGGTTGAACATCGACGGCCTTCAGCCAACGATAAGCTGGGAAACGGCAGTTCACGAAGAGAGATGCTCCGACGACGATCGTCGTGAGCACGAAGGACCAAAGAATTAGTCGAACGAGACCCACTGCAATAACCAAGTGTCAAACTAGGAAGGGAAAATGGAACTCACTGATGAAGCGACCGAAGAAGCTGCCGCTCTTCTTGTCTCCTGCGGGTTGCGACTTCTTGTTCGCCGTGTTGGACGAAGCTGAAATCGGCCACATGTCTCCTCGCGCAAGTCGACAATGAGACGACGTAGCGACGTCGATCGCGCGGGAGAGATGACCCGCATTGGGACTTGTTAGCACTCGGCGCGGCTCTCAGGGTAAAGCGCGCGCGTGAGAAATTCGAGTGGCGACTCATAGACGAAGCGGGAGGCAGAGAGCGTGCGCGGACTAGCCAAGAAGGGGCGCAGGGTTGGCCCGGCGGCTCTCGGAGCACCGAGGCCCATGCGGCAGCGCGATCCAAAAGCGGCACATCAATAATGTCCGTCTTCAACTTTTGTGGAGAACGGAAACAATTGCCCGGCATCTTCGCTGGAGAGAAACGATGACGTAGCATAACCGCGTTAGCGATACGCGTAAACACCCAAATGGTACGTGAGAAGGGCAACCGATCTCACACGAGGACGAAGCGACTCGTTAAGTCTTCATCCCCTGATTGGTTGCCTAGAGACGCCCCGACTAAAATACCCATGACAGAAACAGTAATAACGATAGCCTAAATGAGGTACCATTTGTAGTCTGCTCGCGAGACTTCTGCTCGTGCTTCTGCGTTTCATTCCTAGCCTGTTGCTCTTGATGGTTGGCTTGCTTCGCCTTGCGATTCTCTTTTTTCTTTGCTTTCTCGGCTTCCTTTTGCTGCTGGAGCTGAGCCGCCTCTTTCTCGCGCACCTTCTTGAGCATAGCCTCGTTTTTCTCCGCCTGCATCATAATCACGAACAACAAAGGCTCCTCAACCTTCTTCTTGAGGGCGTCCCTGAGACCGGTAATGTGCTGGCGAACTTTAGCAGCGGCTTCCTTGCATTCCTTGTCGTTCCCGCATTTACCCGCGGCTTGAGCGAGAGCAGGCTGAAAGAAGAAACTTGCTTGATGAAGTGTGAACAGTTTGCAACGTGCATATGACCCAGATCCTTCTCACGACGCCATTCATTCACGCACCTCGAGTGGATTATTTTTGAGGTCGAGCCATTGGAGCGAAGTGAGATCGGCGAAGGAGAGTGGCAATTCCTGAATGAAAGAGTTCAATTGAAAGAGGAAATGAAACCTCGATTTGGTTCTTGTAGAGATCAAGATACTTGAGGTTGAAGAGACGTCCGAAGTCGTCCGGTAGTTGGACGAGTCGGTTGTTGCCGAGCTCTAACTTCGTGATGCGCGTCCATTGGGGCAAGTCAGGAGGCAAAGAAGTCAGCTTATTATTCGAAAGGTCGATACGTGTCGCTCGTGCAACCTTAAACGTCAAAATGAAGTGAATAGAAGTGAAAAAAGGAAAGCAAACCTGAGCAAGCGCCTTGGGCACGGCAGCGAGATTGCGTGCACTCAAGTCTAGATCGTTCTCATCGAGCAGATCTTTCAGCTCCTTCAGGCTCAGATCACCCATTGCTCTGAAAGGGCGAATTGAGGCCATCACGCACAGGCCACAACAGGTACACGTCCCGAGAAAACGGTTCCAAACTGCAAGTTAACAACTGAAATAGATTATTTTTCGTCTCTTTGGTCGATAAAAGCATTTCACAAGAGTCAAAGGCACTCAACTATGGCACATAACAACCATCAACACAACCGAGAACATGGAAAACAATAAAAGAAAGAGATGAGCAATTTCATGAAGTGATTTCTTCGGATCACAGAGAAAAATGTGTGCGAATAATTTGCGGCAAACGTACACAATTGTTAAGTTCTTGAAGTGGAACAAAATAATGCGATGAACTAGATGTTTAGACCCAAATATGCATGATGTGTGTACATTTCAGACCTTGAGAGGGAAGTCAAAATGTAAACCTGCAAGTGACGAGATATATGAAGAGAGAACATGGAAATGAATGAAGAGATTGACTAGAACTCGGACTTGGCCAGACTAGGACCCTTCTTTTGTTTCTGCTTCTCAGCCTTCTTCTCCTTTTGCCGCTTCTCTTGAGCTTCCTTCGCTTTGGCGATAGCGTCTCTTTCGATCTGCTCCTTGATTGTCTGAGAGGAAATGATATTCGAGAAGAGCTCTCAGACCTGTTTATCATAAGGATTCACGAAGTCCTCTTGTCGTTCTTCAATGCCTAACTGTTGAGCTGCCAAATGCACCACCTGATTTTGTTCTCTTTCAACCTTATTTTGGAGGCAAACCTTTTCCGTTGTTTCATCAAAGAGGCCCGTGTTGAAGGCGTAGTCGAAGGCCCAGACCAAGAGTGTTCGAAGCTTTTGATCCTGGAAGGGTTAGGACTCTTGAGAAGCTGCACCTTTTCATATTTCTTGCCGTAAACGTTCGGGAATCTCAGAAGGAAGTCGGAGTAGAAGGCGACGTTCTCGACAACTCGAGCGAGAGCATCTCGGATCTAGAGAGTTCTTTCATCTCTTCAAGTCTACCTCTTCTCGCTCAAAAGGGAAGGGCGCTGATGCTTCGTGGTTGGCCATTTCGAGGACATTCCTGGCATTCTTCCTCAGTCTCGACTTCTTCTCACCTTGAATCCTGAAGAGTGGCACGAATCTTCTCGTGAAGCTCATCGAGAAAGGGTTTTCGCTTCTTCTCCTCCACTGTGAGAATGGACTGCACGGCTGTGAGATGGTCACGACGCTTCTGCTTGAAGAGTTCCACGTCTACACTAGAACTGCAAGGGGAAGAAGAGACTCACAAAGCTTCTTGTGGTAAGCTGCCCCAGAGCCCGGCTCATTCTTCGCATCTTCGGGTGTAGTTAGAGTTGTCTAAAGACCTTGAGACTTCGAGTGGACGACACACCTTGACAGCGGCTCCTTCGTGGTGGGCGTCCTGGTCAATCTTGGCCCAACTCGGGCTGGCCGAAATCAATAAAAGCGTCGTCAAGAATAATCGAGGTTCTCGCATTTCGAGGCACTTTAGAAATAGGCTTTTCTCAACAAGAAAGTGTGAATAAAGAAGAGAAAGAGCTCTTTTGTGCAAACAAGTTCGTATCAAGTCGACTGAGGGGGATTCCAACGCGTTCGCTTTACAAACTGTGGCCACTACGGTGGACGCGCCAAATTCGAACTCCGGCCAAGCCATGAAGACTGTGAAGGTCTGAAGGCGTTCTCTTTCTTCTCCAATCATTCGACACAGTATTTGACAGAAGACCTTCATGTGGACAAGGAAGAGACGCTACTCTTCGAACATTCGAATAGTGTTTCAAGATGAGAAAGACGGAAGGGAGTTCCTCCAAAGGTTCCGGTACTTCTTCTTCGTCCTTCTTTGATGTCTTTGGCGACGTCGAGGAGCCATTTACGGTAAGTTGATGCGGGAGACACGACTCCGAGACTTTTATCGTCTCTCTGAAGAAGGGGAGAGGTGGCAGCATTGATTCTCTTGGACAAGAAGACGAGGAGAAGACGCGCGTCCACCCTTTCGGCCACGGCGCCGTCTTCACCAACAAGAGATTGATCGTCGGCGCTGATAGTCTCTCTCGCCCGAGATGCCCTCCCCCCCCCCCCCCTCCACCTCCCCTCCCCTTCCCCTTACCTCTTCTTCCTCGCCCTGCCACGTCGTCGTTCATTTGCCGTCTTTGATGGCTCCTAATGCGCATCAACGGGCGTGTTTCAGACGGGGCACCGCCCTTCCTCCTTCTCCTCCACCTTCTCCCGCTTCCCTTCTTCTTCTCAGCTGCCACTTCTTCTCGTCGAGGGGACTCCATCTGGTGATGAGCCATGCATGAGACGGGCGACGTTCTGCAGAGACAGCCTCTCATCCTTCACAAGGTGAGCTTCTTCTTTGAACCCCCTTCGAACCTCCTTTGATGATGCGATTTCCTTGTTTACTTGGGTAATTAGGGACAAAACAAGACTGAGAGTACTCTTGAGGGTGACGACAGAGGACGGCACAGTTAAAGAGGGTTTCTTCTTCCTCAACAACAACTTTACTCCCCGAAGTGGTTGACAAGGCGTCATCGGAGTTCTAAGTTCATCAAAGAAGAACTTGTCCTCGAAGAGCGTGGGCGACCGTAAGCCGAGGCTGTCCAATGGACCGCGAATTTCATGTGGTGACGCGACTTCGGTCAACGCCAGAGGGACTAGCTCTTAGCCCTCCTCCTCCTCCTCGGGGTCTGGTTCTTCTTCTTCCCTCCACCCCCTTCGCCCACTTTGTCCTCCTCGTCCAAGGAAGGAATCGTGCGGCAAAAATTGCTCGAGTCGGCGGTTTCGTCGACCGTCTTCTGGGATCTCCCGCTGTGAAGGGGAAAAGGACCAAAAAAGAGGAGACCGACAGCCGCTCCCAGGCAGCTCGAGGTCGACGTCTTTGTGCGTGTCCGCCAACCGACGTGTGAGGGCGAGGACGAGCCGGTTCCCCCCGGCGGATTCCCCCCCCCCCATTCCACATCCCCTCCCCTCCCCTTTCTGTCCATTTCACCTCCAATAGCACATCAACACTTTCCTCCTCCCCCTCCAAGTGTTTTCTACCTTCGCCTGCTCCTCGTCACTCGACTCGAAGGGGCAATTTGACATTCGAGTCCTTGCCCTCCTCTTCGCTCCCGCTGCCTTTGTTGCTTTTGTAGCGAGGACGCGTGAGGAGTGACGGGTTGCCCAACCGAGGAGGGGACTCGCACACAGGATGTCTGCTCTATATTCCCTCAAAAAGACATCCCCCCTTCCTTCTCTCTGACTACGTCATTGAAGACCCTCCGAAGGGTTGTCTTTTCTGAAATGGCTCCTGTACCCTTCTTCGCGGTGTGAAGGTTAATCGAGGGAGGACGGATGGGGCGGCGACTGGGCGTTCCCTCAGCCCTCTCCCTTCTCCTCTCGTCCTCCTTCACCCGCGACGACCCCTCCCTTCTCCCTTCTCCAACCCATTGCAGATTCGTTTTAACTCTTCGATTTAACCGTGTCCTAACAAGTCGTCGTGTCTCCTTCCGTCTGCACTAATTCGAGGGGCCAACGCCCACTTACTTTTACACACTTCTTCGTCTTCGTTCACTTTCTGGCCCTGTCGACTCTCTTGCAGGCTGGACGGAGGAGGAAGAGTCTCATTCACAAAACTAACAAGAGAATCGAGTCATGTCGAGAGCCAAGAAGATGTTTCATCAACTCGTCGACAAAGTCTTCAAAGCCATTCTTCAAAGAACACGCAGCATCGAGGTGAGCTCGAAGCCTTGATACCGTTCCGTTTACTAGAAACTCGTGCAAGAGAATAACAAATGTCTAATCATGTCAGCCATTACGTTTTTAACCAGGAACTGTTGCTCCTCCTTCTCTATACAGAGAGGGATTGGACCCAAGGGGAGAGGGTGTCGTGGAGGAGGTTTTAGGGCATAATGTCGGTGCATTGCCCGCAGTCTCGGGACACCCCGCGGCGTCTCCATCCAAAACCCTTTCGGAATTCGCGCGCGAAACAAGACCGAGGTGACAGAAGAAGAGAAGAGAGAAGAAGAAGGAATCAATTTGGAACGATGACTGTAACGAGGGGGCTTTTTCGTGTCGAGACCACGCCTCGTCGAGGAGATCATTCCAGGTCCCCCCCCCCCTCCACCTGCGTCTTCTTCCCCGCTCTTTCACAGTCTCACCGAATGTCCTTGGAGAACCGTGATTCGCCATAAAAATCTCGTTGCCGCATAACGATTTCATCCCAGACGGGGGCTTTTCTCTCGTAATTCGGTCCCTCGTGCGTTTTTAGCTGAAATTGGTTCAATTCCATCTTTGGAGCTTGGTGACTCGTCCCTTCCAGTTTCACGTCATTCTCCAACTGGAACTCCTCCTCTTATTCCTCTCGGCGACTTCAACCTTGAATTCTCCCTCTCTCGAGCACCCTCCTCCACACCTCCGCGTTGCTTCGAGTGCTCCAAATGCGCGTTAGAAGAAGAGAAGAGGGGAGGAGGACGCGGAAGGGGCGTCGCCTTCTCTCACTTCTTTCTTCTTTTCCCCGTCAAGTTCGCAACCACAGCGAGTCTTCTCCCTGTAGGCGCTTGTTCCGAGGTGTGAGCCACTATCGGTCGTCGTCATCGACTCTCACTCGGCGACGGAAAAGGCCGAACCGGGACAGCGAACCCGTTCCCCCTCCCCCCCTCCCCCCTCAGTCCCTTTCCAGGGAAGAAGTCACCACTCCACGGATTCGCTCCCTCTCCTGGCTTCGTCCAAGCCTTTTGACTCCCTCTTCATTTCAGCTTTGTTTTGTCCTTTTCTCTCTCTTACTCCAAGTCATCTCCACTTCAACAAAAGGGTGGCCATCTCGATTCTTGTAACGGTGGGAATGGGGCGCGTCTCCCGAACACTCTCAGCAATTCCACTTTTTACCCGAAAGAAGGAGTCCTTGTGGAGGGGCCGGGCTCTCATCCCGCGGACCTCGCAGCACCTCCTCGAATCCCTCTAGAAATGAGTGTTTCTTGCAGAGCGACGTCGGAATGGGTTCCCTCCCGACACCCGAGGATGAGGAGAGGAAACCCTCCTTCACCTCTTGCTGTGGCTGCGTCCACGTCCGCTCTCTCACCATCGGCATCATCTTCTTCGAACTCCTCTATATTCTCTATCAGGTAAGCACCGCTTCAGTTCAGTCTGCCTTTGAGCATTCGTGCTGTACAAGAGAAGACAAAGTGAGTTTTCAGGGCACCGTCGGAGTGATGCAGTGGGTGGACGGTCGTATCCCAGAAGGTCTGGCATGGCCCTCGTGGACAGTCGCTCTCGCTCTGGGTCTAGTCTCCATCGTCCTTCTCTGTGTGGGTCTCCACAGACGGAATGCCCACTTCCTCATTCCTCACCTCGTCGTGCAGGTTCTCCTTCATCCCATCTAACTTCTTCTTTCAGTTGCTCTTCACCTTCACGATGCTCGTCCTCTCAGTCTTCTGTGTCTATTCCTTGGTGGCGGGCACGAGTCTCTCCTTCCGTCTGGCCGTGATGGCCGACGACGACGAGGTCCGTGAGCAGATCACTCGACGTCGTGGTCCTCCGGCGACGGCCCTCAAAGGCTCGACGGACTTTGTCGTGGCCATCGTCTCGATCATGGCCATCGGCTACTTCCTCGCCGCTCTCTTCAATGTAAGCTTCATTTTGATCACGCACTCGGGGGACTTCGATGGAATTCAGTTTGAGAAGATGAAGTTGAAATGTTTTCAGTTGTATTGTTTCTACGTGGTTTTCCGCTGTTATCGTTGGTTGATGTGGGAGTCGACACCGGCGGCGGCGGGACCGGCGCCTCGACCGACGACTCGCGCTTCACCCGACTTCCATCCAGCTCTTCTCTTGAATGGCAACGGCTCTCTGCCGAAGACTTCTGCTCCGATTATCCTCCCTCCTCCTCTAAGGGACACTGAGTGCTAATGCATTCCTCCTTCTTCTCCGAGACATATCGCTTCCTCCTCCTCGTTGAGGGAATCCAGTTTCCTGTTCCTGTTACAGTAATGGCCATGCCATGAGAGAGCTCAACCTTCCTCCTCACCTCATCCTCCTTCACTTCTTTCCTTCCGCGTCTCAGCCATAGAGAGTTCCTTCTATTGCCATCCCTCCTTCTCCCCTTGATTGACTCGGTTCCCTTGTCTTGTACAGGTGCATGTTCCTCTCGGCGAAGCCTCTCCCACGGGTAGCAACAGAGAGTGCCAAAAAGAGCTCTTTAGAGAGAAGAAATAAATATTTGATTGTGATAAAGACAAGAGTGGCATAAGACCAAGTTCTCGTTGGTCATCAACTCTTTCAAGTACTCCACGCGAGCGTTTTCTGGAGGTTGATTTGGTCAGCAAACATGTGGGGACGATCCAAAGATATCGTTCGCCTGAACTTATCAAAAACAATTCCTTTTATTACAAGACTTCTTGAGATATGAGAGAGTGAAAGCGCCATGTGAAGCTTGGCAAGGAGAGGAACTCCGTTTGCGAGAGGAGAAGGCCAAGAAGGAGACTAAATCAAATGTGGATGTGCTCGAGATTCGCCGTGCTGTACGTCGCATTGGAATTGGATCTCTCGAGTTTTCTCGTGGAACTCCGACGACAAGAAAAGAAGATGACGACGACGGTGATGAGGAGAGTGGCCAGGAAGAGAGCACTCATCAAAAGGATCGTCGGCAAGTCCAAGCAGTACTTCTGAGACGTCTCCTCTTGAGATACTGAATACCCCAAATCTTCTAGTGTCAGAAAGGAAACGAACCAAGGGCGGATCTCTTGGAGTTGCTCTTCTGGGGAGTGATCTCGAGGACGGCCTGCAGATGGAGTGGAGACATCTCGTGCTCTCGCTTCCGTCGAGTCAGCTGATTCGCCCTCGTGGATGTTGGTGGAGAGACACATTGCTGAACCAAAAGGTTCTCATTGATTCAAGACGACTCACTTCTCTCTCACAGGAATGGACGCAAGGACGGACTTGACACTCGAAGTAGACCAACTGAGAAGAGGTGAACTGAAATATGGAAAGGGTGAAGAAGGAAGGAAGAAGCTGGCCTGGAAGCCGTACATGTGGACGAAGACGTGCTTCGGACCACCACCCACAGGGCCCGTGACCATCACTGGGGCGTCAATCGCTCGTTCGAGACGAACCGCGCAACTGCAACTTTGCTTCTTCTCAAGAGAGAGACTAACCCGAATTGGTCGATGATGCTGATGCTTGCCTCGGGACTGTTTGTTCCATCGTGGGCATAACACGTGTGAACATAGAAGTCGTAGATCGCTGCAAGGGTCTCCTCTTCACCTTCCTCTTCGTCTTCTTACCCGTGTCCTTGAGGACGAGATCTAGAGTGAGTCGCTGCCCCACACCGGCTTTCTGCAAGGGCGGCCCGTCGAGGCCGTGACCGTCGAGGATCTGCATGGACAGAAGGGGCGCTCCTCCACTTCCCGTCACCACTCCCGCTTCCATGTCATGGGTACCACTAAAGACGTCTTCTTCTCTTTTAGTTGAAATGAACCTTATGAGAAGAGCATGCTTGCCGTCAACTCCAGCAGGCAGAGTGAGGGTAATGTCCTCGGAGGCATACACACATCTCACGTTGAGAGCTGTGAAGCCGTCCACGAGGAGACCGTCAACAGGACTCACGACGAGCTTCACGATGAAGGCTCCCGACTTCTGCAACTTTATCCCTTCACTTCTTATTCTTTCTCTGTGTTATGTGGCTCTTGTTGTTTTGAGAAGAAGAAAGTAATCCCCTCGCTGAAGACGACAATTTAACTGATCACATGAAGGGGAGGAGGGGTTGTTGTTCAAGACTCGGAGAGAGAACTGGTGAGACTACAAAACTGCTGAGGCTAATCGTGGGTCCTTGAGGGATTGGATCGTCCTCTTGGAGAACTCTTCAAGGCGACGCGGCCTCGCAGCCCAATTATGTGTAGACACCGGAAAACGGGTGCTCCCTCTTCCCAGGCGAAGACTCGGGACAGAGCAGAGGGAGGAGACTCGCCTCATCCTCGACCACACCACAATCCTCGCTTATGTTTGCCGTGCGCAGTGGGATCGAAGCTTCGAGGGAGTTGCGTCCACTGCCGAACCATCGACATGCCCTGCCTGCATCTTCTCTCCTTCTTCTTTCTCTCCTTCTTCTTTACCTGGAGGGGCTCCTTCTGTGAAGACGGAGCCGTGGAAGGGTGTGAAGAAGCTGAGGGAGACATCCATCGTGTCTCGGGTGCATTGCACACTTCGATCTGAACTCTTCTCTTATGGCAAGAGAAGGAGGAGGAGAGGTAGGAGAGAGGCGAGGAGAGAGGGATAATGAGAGTGCTCGTCCCCTCATTCTGCCTCCTCGTCCCTAACGGGTCAACGCTTCCATTTTTCCTCTTCGCGAGTCCAACTTTTGGGTCGCCGCCACAGAAAATTGCTCCCCTCATCGAAAGGGAGAACGAGACAAACCTTTGAGAAGTTGACCGACTGTCGTCTAAAGTTCAATGATAAAAGATGGAGAGGGTAGAAGTCTTACAGTGAGAAGAAGAAGGAAGAGGAGAGACGAGGAAGGGGGCATCCCCGCTCGAAGGTCTTCTCTCCTCTCGCGACGATGCCCAGCAGTCTTTGTGTGGGGGTCGCCTCGTCTGAAACCAGGGACTTGAGCCGTTGCAAAACCTTCTCTAATGACTGGGTTCTCCAATTGATCTGCCACGCGACTCAAGGTCCTCAACGCGATCTTCACTTCAACTGAGGATACGGTAAGAAGTGGAGAAATGACCAAGATATGAAGGGCTACATAAAGGGAAGGAGAGTGGACAGAAGGAGGAAAAAGCGGTGGCCGGAGGACTTCAAAGAGTAATTAGAGTGACTGTGGAAGAGTGAAGAGGAGGAGGCTAGCGAGGGACGGGCGGGGCGACTGGACAATGCACTGTCCGTCTGTGTGGATGGAGGAGGACGGGGCTAGGAGACGCCGATGCAGTAGAGCGTGGAGACGCCTTCGTGGAAGAGGAGGAAGAGGAGGGGGAGGGTCTGGAAGCAGGCCGAGTCCTCCTTCCCTCGAAGAAGACCTCGAAGACTCCTAATCGGGGCGACCTTCACGGCGTTCGACTCAAGACTTTCACTGACAGAGAAGTCCATCGGAAGTGGCAGAAGAAGATCTCGTTCAGAGTCTCTTTTGTCTTGAATGGATTGTGTGTTGACTTGTGTGATATCTGTTAGGGGCGGCACCCCTTTGGATGGAAGGGGCGGCGGGTGCAGGCCGGGGGTTTCATGGAAGGAGCCGTCAGGGGCGAGCGGCGACTCTCGGCCCGCTTCCGCTCGACGACGGCTCCCCGTCGGCCTCGATGCCCAGTGCCGCGGCGGCGGCCGGGGCCAGAGCCAGCGAGCAGAGCGGCGCCGAGTCTCTCAAGAAAAAGGAGCAGCGCGCGCTTGGAGGACGCGACGCGGCTCGCGTCGCGGCTGCCGGCCCGCCGTCGTCGCTTGCCCCTCTCACTGCAAATTTCAACTCTTTCCTTTTCCGACGGTCGCCGGCCACGAGGCTCGCAACCCCTCACTCGGACGAGTCATCACTTGTTTCTCTTTACTTCTTCTCTCTCTTGCTCATCTTGTGATTCGTGATAGAAAGAGGAGAGACCTCCATGAATGGTAGATGACAACTCGTGGTTCTTCTTCTAGGAGGCCCTCAATGTCTCCCCGATTTAGTGAGGGGAAATGTGTCTGGATGGAAATAGCTCTTCGGTGTCTGGATGACAAAGAAGAGCGGCAGCCAGAACGGAGGGAAGGGCGACGAGGAATGACGTGAGGTCGCGTGCCCTCCCCCCCCCCCCCCGGGCAGTTCTTTTTTCGCTTCTTCGCTTGTCGACGAGGGAAGAGGGAAGGGGACGACGTCGTCCCCGAGGAGAGCCACTTCTTCTGAAAGAAGACACCTCGTCTTGCCCTTTTCTACTTCCTCCTCCTCCTTCGTCATTCCTTGTTCGAGTAATGTGTTGAGTGATGGTCAGTCTTCCATTTGACTCCTCTGCCACTTCCTCCAATGTCCTCTTCATCGCGAGAGTTGATCGAGCCCTTTCACAGCTTCCTGACCGAGAGTGTCTCTGCAGGGATCTCAGAAGTCGGCGGCCGTGTGGACGGCGCTGATGTGGGATGGCGAGCGGCTGGACCGAGATCGCCGAGCGACTCCTCGCTCCCTCAGAACCACGGACGCCCGTCGTCCACAAGCAGGCACGTCTCTTTTCTTCTTCTCAAGAGAATCTTCAGCCGACGTGCTCGATGTCGCCACCGGCGGCTTTCCTTCCCTCGTCTTCGAGTGTGGGCGAGAGTCCGGTGACTGTCCTCTCTGACCAGGCGAGACTCTACGTCGACATGAGGAGAGCTCGAGGAGAACATTCACCTCTGCTCGTCCCCCTCGAGGTCCGTTTCCTCTTTCGCCTTTTGTAGTCATGTAGTCAATCGTTCTCTCACTCTCACCCTCAAGGGAGCTTTCTCAACAAAAAAGACGGAGGAGCTGATGATGAAGATTGCCGTGGTTGTAGTGAGAGAGTCAAGACTCTTCAAGTGGCGGGCCGTGCGTATTCTCCCACGACATTTGCCCACACAAAGCAGCGAGCACTTTTGCAGGCGCAGCTCGTCCGAGGCTTCGCCAGGGAACTCCACGCCGGCACCGCGATCAGCGCTCGTCTCGAACTCCTCTCCTCGTGGCTTCTCGTCTCGGCCCTCGACCAACATTCCATTCAGAAACTCGTCTCTCAGGTATCTTCAAGAGAAGAAGAAGAAGGCGCTGTAGTTGGGGAGTCTCGCTCGACTCGTCACTCTGAGCGACGCCGCCCTTCGGAGTCTGGCCGAGAGATTCAACGTCGAGGCGAGTGCATCGAGGCGTCTCCGGGCGGCGACGCAGCGACTCGCGGCTCACTTCCAGGCCTGGAAGGGTGAGGAGGAGGACGGGGAACGGGCAAAGAGGGAAGGTGAAGAGGGCAGAGCGAGAGGGAGAGACGACCGGAAGCAGCGAGTGCGTCAAGAGCGGCGACGCGCGAGCCCGTTTTACAGTGGTCGCCGGGGCAAGCAACAAATTGCCGTGACGAAGGTCGCTTCCAGAGCGGATCTCTCAGTCGGGGAAGAGAAGGGAAGGGGCACGCGTCTCCGTCTTCCTCATTGCCCCGAACAACGACGCTTTTATGAGGCGACGACACGCGTCCCCCTTGCTCTCGGCGATCTCTTCTCTTCTCCTGGCACATCAAAGGGACAAAGCACAACTCTTCCCCCAGGGATGCCCCTGGTCAAAGTGGAATTCGAAGCGCCTTCTGCGGGGACTTTGCCTTGACTGAAGCAGCGAGGGAAGAAGACGAAAGGCTTTTCCAGAATCCGGATCGGAGCCCCTCGTCTCGGACGAGCAACTCGCGTGGTCCTCTGCAGCCATCTCCTCGGGGGCCACCTCGCCGGCGACGGCTTCTCCTCGCGGCTTCTCCACGGTGAACGCCGCGAATGCAGCCGCAGCGAAGGCTTGTGAGTGTCTGCTTCTTTCTCTTGAAGAAGAGGAATTGTTCAGTGACGTGCACGTCACTCGACCAGCCGAGTCCGACTTCTTCTTCTTCGAGTGGCGGCGGACTGCGGAAGGCGCTGCATCTCGGGTGAGAGACGTCTTCCCTTGTATCACTTGGCACTCGCTTTATTTTTGTTTGCTTCCCTCCAAGAGGCGCTCTTTTTGCAGCGGCGGCGGTGGCGGGCTGCGCGCCTTGGAGAGGGGAGGCGGCCGAGTGGCGGCCCTCCACCTGCCCTCCTCCTCCTCCTCCGTCGACGCCGATCTCCCTCGTTCTGCTTCACACGACGCCCAACTCTCGGCGGCCTCCTCGCAGCCTTCGATCCCTCCCGGACCGGCGTCTGCCCGTCTCGACCCCACCTCCTACCAGTTCCCTGTCTCGGCTAAGACCAACGCGTGAGTGTCCGTGTCTGAAACCTATCCGAGACGGGCTGCAGAGCTCGATTGGCTCGAGACACTTTTGGTGTGCGTGCTCAGACGCTGTCACCGACGATATCGCCCTCGTCGGTAAGAAGCGCGGACGGCACGGGACCGGGCCCGCCGACCTTCCTCGGCCCCATGAAAACACTTCCCAATTCCATGTCTGCACAATTCGGTGAGTCTTCCTTCGAGATCATCGTGGCGCCAGCAGGAACGTTGCCGAAGTCGCCGAAGAGCAATCGGATTCTCCACCAGATTCCCCATGTGTGGGTGTCGAGAAGAAGCACCTTCCGTCTCAACGACAAGAGCTGCATCGTCTGTCAACGACCTCTCGGCTTCCTGGCTCAATGCGAGAAGTGCAAATCTTGCAAGTGAGTCATCTCCTTCTCCCCCTTCATCTCCTTCTCTCTTCTTCTGCAGACTCCGAGTTCACTCCGCCTGCAAGGCGCGTGTCAACGATTCCTGTGGTCTCACCTCCAAGCACTTGAGGATTTTCCTCGAGGACGCCTTCATCAAAACCCACGGCAACCAGGTTTGCCCAGGCGAGGGAGATCACCTTTCAGGCATGGGGCGACACTCCGTTGCCCGCTTCGCGTTCCATGAACTCCATGAACGAGCCGACGGCCTTTCAATATCCAGACAACTCCGTCGTCGACTCTTCTTCCTCGACCAACTCCTCGGCGCCTTCCACACCCGCCCTCATTGCTCAAAGTATCGTCTTCTGACTTCTTGGCAAAGACCAAAGAATGCTCGCTTCTGGCCTTTCGCGCCGTCTCGGGGGAATCGAGTAATCGGCCCTGCAAGCGAGCCCTTCCCCTCCTCCCTTCTACCCTCTTCCTCCACGTCCAGGCGTTCTTTGGAACTGTGAAGCCCCAGAGATTGTCTTGTCTTCGTCATCATACGAAACGTTTTGCAGCGGCATCCGCGTCGTCACCCTACGTCCTCCCAGGAGTGCCGAGAGGGACGCGTTTTCCTTTCCCCGACACCCTGCCTGAGGTGGTCCTCAATGAACCAAGGTTTGGTCTTCCTTCTCCCTTCACCAACTCGCCCTTCAGCGAGGACGCAGAGGGCCGAGCCCGTGCAAGCACTGAGGCTTCGAGTTCGTCAACAACACAGAGTGAGGGACAGACGCCGGAAGTGGGCGACAACAGCGAGCTCACGGCGACGGTCACCTCGTCCACGTCGACAGCGAATTCCGTCGGCTCGGGCACTCTCATCGACAGCGAGCACACACTTCTCATCGACTCGCAAGGCAGTGCGGTCCGTGATTTCCCTTTTCCGTAGAAACGTGTGAAATTTCGTCGTGGCAAAAAATGGCGCGCGCAAGAAATTCTTTCGCGTCCAAAATGCTTGGGTCTTCTTTTTCTTTGGGATGCTCTTGGCGCACGTGGCGGCATCGTTGCTCGATTCGGAATGTTCTGTGCCGCTCGACGTGAGCACTTGGCCACCGCCGGGCTCACGACGACACAACTATTGGACGGGGTCCTTGCCTTCTGAGTGTCTTCGCGGAAAACTCGTTCGTATTTTTCTCAT
The DNA here is from genome assembly GCA_034700245.1 of Poikilolaimus oxycercus. NCBI lineage: Eukaryota > Metazoa > Nematoda > Chromadorea > Rhabditida > Rhabditidae > Poikilolaimus > Poikilolaimus oxycercus. Next base: position 28,221 of record JAQIXL010000371.1, read on the forward strand.
TTTGTTGCTCGGGCGACTTTTTGTTCTCTTCCAATCCAGGGATGTTTTGTTTTTCAGACGGAGAACAGCGCCGAAGTCTCGCCTGGAGGAAGTCAGACCGCCGGTCCGAGTCACAAGTGGGATCGTAATGCATGGAATATGTTCACCATTCGCGCTCCCAGCGGCAACTCGGGGTGGAATGAGGTACGTTTTTTCATCTTGCCGTTTTTATCTACGGATTCAGGTGACAATCCAAATGAACACTATACGATTCGATGAGGTCAACTCTCTTATCGGCAAAGGTCGCTTCGGAGAGGTTGGAACAACATCGAATGTATGCAACGTCGGTTTAGGTTGTCCGCGGTGATCACTTTGGAGAAGTGGCCGTGAAGTTTTTGAACATGGATCATGTCACGGGCGAAGAACAGCAAATGGAAGAATTTAAGGAGGAAGTAAAAGCTTTCAAGGTTCTTTTTTTTTGTCAAATAACACAATGTGACATCTTCAGAATGCTCGTCATGATAATCTCATCTTCTTTCTCGGTTATGTCTTCGAGCACAAGCGCCTTGGCATCGTCATGAATCTCTGCAAGGTCAGTAATGGTTCTCAGAACAAGAACGCTGATTGCTCAGGGGAAACCGTTGAACCAAGTGATTCACGAGCGATCAGGCGAGCCCATGGACTTCTCGCAGTCGGTGGAGATCGCTACTCAAATATGTCAAGGCGTTTCCTACCTTCACACGAAGAAATTCCTCCACAAAGATCTTCGTTCGAAAAACATTTTCATTGAAGGCAAGAAGAAGGTGAGTGTCCTATTCGCTATGTAGTATCAATGCTTGTTAGGTGGTGATAACCGATTTTGGACTGTTCTCAACTAAAAGGCTGGGCATCCCCGAGCTTCCTATGGGATTTCTTATTCCGAAGTATTGGCTTTGCTACCTTGCGCCTGAGCTTCTACGGGCCCTTGCTGAAGATCTCCGAGAACTGCCTTTCTCCGAACTCACCGACGTCTTTGCTTTTGGGTAGGTTACCATTATTCTTGCTGAAAAATAATTTTCAGAACTGTGTGGTACGAATTGCTGACTGGAGAGTATCCCTTCGAGCGCGTTGATCCACATCAAATCATTTGGCGTGCCGGCTCAGGACTCCATGGCGCCCTTCACAATGTGAATTCGCTCAGAGAAGTCAAGGTTTGTCTTCATTTTGGACTCGACAAACACTCAAATTTTCAGCTGAAGGAGCTGTTGATGAGATGCTGGAGCTTCTCGGACTCGGAGCGACCGACCTTCGCCGATATTCTGGCATCATTAGAGCGACTGCCGAAGAAACGGCTCGTTCGCTCGCCATCTTTCCCCGTGGCGCGTAGCCACGAGAGTATGTTCTAGGGATGAGCAGATTGCGGGTTACGCAAGAGCATCACACGTATCTTCTTTCTTTCACAATTTGTTTTTACCTTCTGTTTAGTTGTCCTTCGTGCAAAGTCGCTTTCACGCTGGACCAAGTTGTTCTCTGATTCGTTTTCTAGCCTTTCTTCATATTTCTTCTTCTCATCGGCTTTCTCTTTCCAGTGGCTTTTACGAACTTTCCATGAGAAGCGCTGTGATCTGGTCGTCGTGAATTCACAACTTCATACGGTAATTCTCTCCTTTGTTTCTTCTTCTTCATCTAAGCAGAGCTCCAGCTAGTCGGGAACGCCGCTCTTAGTCCTCCCTCTTGCTCACTTTGATGACTGATTATCGATGCCGGTGCTCTTTTTCCTCCCCTTCCCTCTTTTCTCCTGTATCCCTTGCTTTTTATTCTTCTTCATCTCCATAGGGAATTCTTGTTACATTTGGCCAAGTATGCTTCTTTCAGTCTTTTGTATCATACACGATAGTTGAATGTGCGTATCGTAGACAGGATCGTTAGCAGTTTCATTTTTTGTAAGTCATTTGACGTTCTTTCAATGGCTCTCATCATCCTAATGTGTTTTAGCTTCTGTGTCAATAACGAATTTTAATGAAAGAATCGAATGTAGCTATACCAATACAAAGAAAAAGAAATGTGACTGAGCGGAAAGAATTTTACTGATAAAATTGTTGAAACCTTTATGAAGAGATTCGAGAATCGAGCGATGTTGTGTCGTCGTCTACTGAATTGGATGAAGCAAGAGGAAGAAACTTTAATGTTACAGATCTTGGTGTGCAATGGCCTCCTCGAGCATATCGAGGACGCTGCCGCGCATCCAGGCCACGATTGGCCATATCCCACAGAAGCTGAAGACTGCCAACATCGAACCATCTCGAAGAGCGCGTCTTGAGGTTGATCGCCAGTTTTAAATGAAACATCGATGTGAGTAGATTCTACGACGAATGGCAACCCGCCTTATCCGTGAGGAGCGTGCCGAGTTCAGGTACAATCGTGCCGAAGAATGCCGTCCTTATCTCGAGAGAGTGAGTCTTTGCTTTTGAGAAATGAGTGTGTAGTTGATTCAACTGGGACTTGAAAGACCCGATGACGCGTACACGAAGGAGATGTACTCGTGGTGGATTCTGGAGGAGGATCTCATCGACAAGATGTACTCAGTGAGTGACTTCTTCTTTTGCATTGTTTTAGGTGATTCTGCCTCGATTCGAGTCAGCACCACTTGGCGGTCCCTACACAAGCATCTACAAGCTACCCCTCAAGAGGATTCGCACTTTTCACAACCAACGTTTTTCTCATCTCGACAAGTGGTATCGAACCCACATCGGCGTCCTTGAGATCAATGGTTCGTGTGTCTCTTGCTCTCGCTAACGTGATGCAGGAAATCCGTTCCCGCCAGTTCTGGCTCTCGGCGACGTGGAAGCGAATCATTCGGAGACGCTCGTCAACGTCCTTCTACGAGAAGCGCTCAAAAAGAAGAATGCTGCTCAAAAGTCCTAGAAAGTTTTGTTTTTCTTTGTTGAGATCGTTGGAGATAATACAGTGCTTATGGATTCTTCCTGGGTGGTCTTTATCGCGTACGCATTTCTCTTCTCTTTTTGTGGTCGCGCAGCTCGTGCTGTCGAGTGCAGCGGGCAGTCTTTGGCTGGAGGACCTCCATACCTTCCGAGGAAGAATGGACCTGCAGGTCCATCTCCTCCTTTCTATTCTATTCCTTGCCAGGAGTACTTCAGCTAATCCGAATTATCTTCTTGACGGAGAAATCCTTGAGACAAGGATTGTCCACACTTGGTGCGCTTCTTTTGATCTTCAACTCTGGCAGCGAGTAAATAAGAAGAGATTGTAGGAACGGGGATGTGGAAGGCATCAAGTTTATCTCGGAAGGCCGACATCTCGGTCTCATGTTTGCTGGAATTCCCTTTGCCCAGCCTCCTCTAGGTTCTCCCTTCTGTCCACTTCCAATGTCCAGGAGATCTTCGCTTTCGTCAACCTCAGCCACCAAGGAACTGGACAGGCGTCCGTGATGCGACGAAGTATCGGGCCGCGTGTCCCAGCAAAACGTTCGCAGTCCTCCTTCACCAATCCATCTAGGCTAGATCGATTGATATGCTGGTTGAGATTTCTGAGGATTGCCTTCATCTCAACGTCTTCACTACAAGCGAATGTCTTCAGTCGGTGAGCTATGAGTAGAAGAGGAAGTCTCAGAAGAGTTGTGCCGTGATGGTGCTCATTCACGGTGGAATGCACTACAATCAACTCTCAGCTGTCATCTACACTCCTCATGTTGGTCATCTCCTTGTTCACACCTTCAGCCCTTCATCGATAACTTCTCAGCCAAAGGAGTTGTCGTTGTTGCTGTAAACTATCGTCTCGGAATTCTCGGCTTCTTCAATCTCGCACCGAATCTCGACGTGGAAGCCTCGAAGAACGTCGCTCTCTGGGGTCTCTTCTTCCTGGAAACTGACTCTAGTGCAGATATCATTGCTTCTTTGGAGTGGGTGCAGAAGGAGATCGCCAACTTCGGCGGCAACCCGAAGAAAGTGACTCTGATGGGCATCAGCAGTGGAGCCATTCTCGCAGACGCCGTCTCTTACCCTTGTCTTCCTCTAACAATAAGAGACCTTCTAGATGGCATTGAGTCCTCGATCGGCAGGTCTTCTCTCTCAGCTCATCCTCAACAGCGGCTTCCACACGGCCCTCACGAAGGCTCTCACTCCCTGTATGGTCTCCTTCTTGACCTCCCTCTTGTTGAAAAGACCTCAAAGGTTTTAGACGTGAATGTGAAGTTGAGCTCGGAAGTGGCTCGGCGCGTTGGATGTGTGGAAGAAGTGGAAGACATGAAAGATCCTTTCAATCCCTTCAAGGTCCTCTTTTCTTCTTCTTGAAAGTTTCAGGACTCGGCGACTGCAAACGAAGTCTTGAGATGCTTGAGAAATGTCTCTATGCAAACTCTCGTCGAACTGGACGCGGAACTGGACGCGAACTCGCCTTTCCTCAATGACGGATACTCTCTTGATGGAGCCCAAGGGGTCCTTCAATTCATAGAATGACTCTCTTGCAGCTCTTTCCCTGGAAGGAAGAGGAGCTCGCTGCGAGAAGGCGTCCCGTGCCGACTCTTATTGGCACAGTGACTGCAGAGACGCATAATACCAAGTTGGTCAGTCATCCAGCTCTTACATGTAGAGATGGATTCTGGAAGAAGAAGAGGATCGTTTGGAGGAGCTTCTCTCCTTGCACTGTGCCTCGATCGCCGTCGCCGGGGCTTATGAGAAGCCACAGGCCGTGGTCGACGCCTGTGTCCAACATTATAGAGAGAAGAGTTGGTCGTAGAGAGAAAGAGAAGATTTGAGAAGGAAGAGTCGAAGATCTGGGAGACGACGTCGGCACCTATGTGTGCGCCTTCGACACCGCCACTCATCTCTTCGACGCTTTTCGGTTTGTCTTCCTCCTCCTTCTTGATCAAAGAGCAGGAACTCCGACTTGAAGGGACAGCCCCCAGTTTTTCTCTACAGCTTCAGCTACCCGGACGGAGTGAAGTCTCGCTTGTCCACTCCGGTAGATGCCAAGAGGGAAGATCGACCAAGTCACGGCGAGGACTTCGTTCGTTTCTCTTTTCCTTTCAAGTTTCAGAACTATCTCGTCTCCTATAAGGCATTCGACTTCACAGAGAAGGACAAAGAGATTTCTGACGTTCTCTCGGAGATCTTCACTAACTTCATCAAACACGGCAATCCCACAAGGGGAAACCAGACTTGGCAGCCTTTCGATCCTCTGTCATCAAGCTATTTCCATGTATCCCCCCTCCCCCTCCTCTCCTTCAATACTTGCAGATCGACTTCGATGAGAATCTCAAGATGCCTGGAATGAAGAAGGGCTTCCATGAGGAGGCCGTCCACTTCTGGAAGGAGACGGCGCCTTTGCTTGGAGGCCGAGCAGCTCGCGTGCTCGATCTTCCTCCATCTCAAGACAGCTATAACATCGTTATCTACTTCGGCACAGTAGCACCTTCGGCACCTTCGCCCAGAATGAGAAAATGCTTGCAGGTGCTGAAAGGCCATTTCACGAATGCGGCTGCTCACGCCCCCAAGTCGCCGCAAGTTGTGGAATTCCTCTTTGAAGAGCATCATCAGTGGCTTCAAAGACATTCCTCTCTGACAAGATGTAATTCCTTCTCATTGTCAGGCGACTAATACTTCTCAGATGTTCCAGATCTACGACTTCTCCAAACTTCTCAAGGGAAGACGAAAAAGAGCGCCTTTCTTACAGTGACAGGATTGGGACTTCTCGGAATCTGTCTCGCTGTCTTTCACGTTCTTTTCATTTCCGCAAGATCGAGAAGAAGAGGGGAATATGTTCTTCTCACTTAGTCTTCTCTTGTGGGAAGAGACAAAATAGATCTTCGGATAGAAAGAGAAGAATTCCTCGAAGAGATCATACAGGTCCCCCGGTGTTCCCTTCCCATGTACATACAAGAGAGAGGTGGTTGAAGAAGGGAATTTATGCATGAAGGCGATGGTCGACAGAGTCTTGGGACGTCTCGTCGTGGAGGGCGCGAGTGGAGAAGCCCGTGTGGAGAGTGAGAGGGGGCACGAGGCCCTCGACCTGTTCCTCCTCCTCCTTCTCCCTCTTCCTCACTCTTTTGTAGGTGTAGGGCGTGGCGATGCTCTGGATGAGGCCGACGAGGGCGCCGGGCGGGTAGCGAGTGCCCAACTCGGCGGGAGTCGAGTGAACGGGAGCAGCCTCGTCCCAGTCGATCTCCTCTTC
>JAQIXL010000372.1:0-34354 GCA_034700245.1 Poikilolaimus oxycercus
CCCCTGTGCTAATAGCCATTCCACTCAAAAAGTGGCTAGTAGAACCGACCCTTCCGCTTTTTGGCCCCGCAGGGCAATCTTTAGTAAAACCGACCCTTCCGCCTTTTTTGGGCTGGTGGGCCCCCGTTTAACCACTGCACGGAGCATTTGGAGTCGTAATTCTTGCTCAGTAAGTTATTACCTCATAAATAAATCCGTAGTTTTAGATTAAAGTCCGATGAGAAGCTGTATGCCGTTAAGCGTGTTGAAATAAAAGATGGCAACGAAGAAGAAGTATTGTTTGAAGTGCGGTACACTGAAGAACTTGTTGATAAAAATCTGACCGCTGTATATCGACATTGGATTGAGGAGGTTTTTCATGCATTCAGACTCAAAAGCAACATTGCAGAAATCGAAATGGATGGTCCATTTGTACATTCAAATGAAGTACTGCGAAGGAGGCTCACTAAGAAACTTACTAAGTGGAGGCGCTATTCGCTTAATGCCAAAGTATAAGACGGGCAATATCATTCGTGGTACTTTGTCTGGACTCGAGTTTGTTCACCGAAAATCGTTAATTCATCGTGATATTAAGCCAGTGAGTTGAATCGTTTGTTTTCGAGATATAATTCCTTGATCAAATAGGAAAACATTGTCCTGACCTGTGATATGGTAGCAAAAATAACCGATTTTGGACAAGTTACGCATTTGGAACTGCGTTCTCGCTCGCTGACGAAGGGACACGGCGCACCACATTATATGGCACCAGAAGTCTCAAAGGGCGACCCTTACACGTCGAAAATTGACATCTACAGGTATAAAAAGTGTAGTTACATATTCGTTTGTCTTTGCCTAGCTTGGGAATGGTGTTTCTCGATGTATTCGTTTCTTACAGTGGCCAGCGGCAGGAAGAACAGGATAAAACTGCACAGGAATTTATTAACGTAGGATTGGTTTTAAACTCGAAATTGTATGTAAGATGGATGCAAACAGTCGTTGGAACAAGCTTTACAAAGTTCTGCGTCATTCAGCCATATGGAAATATATGGATGTAGTGCGGCTTCTGATTTCTCCTATGATTGACGCAAACCCTGAGCTGCGCCCGTCGGCTGAAGCTTGGCTGAAGAGTCCATTTGTGCTCTTATTTTTTGATACTCCGAAAATGGACGAATTTGGGGCGAAGACGAACCCGCCTCATATGGTTGATGTATCAAGCAAGACGGAATCTTTTAACATTAGAGATACTCAGACTAACAATAAGATGCAAACTCTAAACGCTTTGGTAAAGGTTGGTAGGCTTTTCCTCTACAAAGTGAAAATAATTCACATATGTAGAAGCAAAGATTGCCAAAATAAGAAACTTATAGGAGCGAACACTACGTCTAGCCGACCAAATAAATGCCCGACAACGACGACAGTCTAAACTAGCACAGAGTCCATTGAAGAGCTTCATTTCAAATGAAAGCGGCGTGGCTAGCTCCTCAGACCTTTCGATTATCAATTCTTTCAACACGCAGGTTCCTTTTCTTTATAAAGTTTAATGAGTTTTCAGCAGCAAATCGGCCTCCAACCATCAAAGGACAGATCTTTGCTTTCCCTTCTCGCTTCTCTTTTCACAAATACTTACCAGGTGTTTGTTACTACGTCTCGTCGATTAATTTTTTCGATTCAGCCATACACTGAATTTCTACCAACGAAGCGAATTGTCATTCCCACTCGGTTTTCGAATGTTAAATTTTTGGCGAAAGTAAGTCAAGGTTACGTCCTGTAAGTGTCAATCATTGAGAGCGTTCAAAAGATTTTATTCCTTCAGGAATGCTCTTGATTTGTTAACGGGCGCAGAGGTGGGGATCATTTTTTTTAATTTGCTAGCAAATTAAACAATCAGGCGAAGCAGGTTATTGACCTTCTTCATGCATATTCATTGACGCCGAACGCTGAGAGTCTAGACACGGTACACATAGTAACCCCTTTTATCCAAGGAGACCTCTATCAACTTCGAGAGCAATTTCGAGTACGCACGCCTCTTGAATGTTTTGAAAAACTTCCAGGTTTCTCAAGACAAATTTTCTCATCAATTTCTTCGTGCCCTCGCGAGCCAAATCCTCAGTGGCGTTGCTTATCTTCATGCCAACGAAATTTTTCACCGCGTAAAAACCTGTTTGAAGCTATACAAGCATTTTCTTGCCTTTCAGGATCTCAAGCCTAATAATGTCGGCTTCTTCTTCCGAGGAGATTGCAAGTTCATGATCAAGATTCTCGACATGGGACTGGCACGTTTTGCTGACCAATTCACCCAACAACAATATCGACTTACGGATCGCGCAGGTGCCTTAGTGTATCGTCCTCTAGAAGCCATCTACAAGCTCGAAGTTGGTCACTACGACGAGAAACGTATGAACTACTTTTGTAATCTCTTTGCTCACTTCTCAGGAGATATTTGGTCGGTTGGAGTGATCCTTGGCGAGTTGCTCGTTCGCGAGCCACTCTTCTATGAAACAGCTCTTTTTCCTAATAAGATAACAATAGTTAGCAAGATATGTAAGTTGCTCGGTTGTCCACCCATCGATTTCTGTCAACGGTTTTTCTTGTTTATTGTTGACTTTTTAAAAGATTTATTCGCGATGATCGCCAAAAACTTATGAGTTTTGTGGATAAGTACCACAAAAATATTCCGTCGTTCGGCATCACTTTTAACGATAACAAATTCGCTAGTGTGGATCGAGGTTGAAGTTTCGTTGGAGACTCATTGCTTTAGATGCCAGCGAGGAATTTCGTCAACTTTTACGCGGCATGATGGACTATCGACCGGAGGAGCGTCTCACTGCCATGCAAGCCCTAAACCAGCCATTCATCGTCAGAGAATATCCCAACGCTATTGGTGTTAAGGTAAAGTTTTGTAGTAAATAAACGCTGAATCGCTTAGAAAAATTTGTCAGCTGAGGTCTGGAACGATCTCAAATCATTTGAAGAATCCCGACCAGATGAGAATGAGCTGCGAGGTCGACCGAAAAAAAGGAGAAGGAAGCAAACAGTTTTTCAGAGATTTTGTATCAAGAGGTTACAGTTCCTGAGCCTCAGGCATCAACGTCTTCTGGAACTACATGACAATGTCTCTCAATAAATTATTCTGAACCAACAGACACACAGACAGAGAAAAGACCGAGTTTAATAACGTATCTGCAAAAGAAAGATAACGGTCAGCATTCCTAAGGCCACGTCATCACGTTTCGATTACGTTACGCACAGCCATTACGTATTCGATTGGTTGCAAAACAGAAACTTTATGACAGGAAAACTAGCCAAACGTTTCAAGAATCGATTTTGTACTACAACTTTGGCCTAGGAGCCATGGATAACGATGTTGAAGTCTAAAATTGAGTTGACTTAGCCGGGTCAACAGGCGTTTGTGAACCATTTCATCTGACAGAGAATACAACCGGAAGGCCGCAGACGGTCAGCCGTAACGTTTTCACATTTCGTATCAACAATATCGTGCTCGTCCTTCCTCGCTTATATGAACCACATGCGAATTTCAACTAAGCAGTGGTTGGCGTTTTGTATAAAGCTTAGGTTGTTGTGTGATTGTGAGGTGGTCGTGGTCGGCGTGGCGTCGCTGATGATAAGCTCTCAGTTTCCAGTACCCCCGTTTGACCCCGGCGGGGTATTGCTCGCAGCGCTTGTACTTTTCCAAATCGCTTTAGCAATCTTATTTGTTCTCCCCTGCTTCCAGAGGAAAATGAGTAGGAAGCAGCTGTCTGAGCCATCGAATCCGGTCGCCAGCGAGCCCGTTGTTCTACCATCCCATATCATTGGCTCTGATCTAGAGGACACTCGTCAAGTTCGTTCATCTCTCAATGCTCAAAAGTGTTTTAGCCCGATATCGGCCTGCAGTCACACAGAGCCGTCCGCATCCGCATTCCAGCTCGTTACATGAACGTCAAATATCTCGGAAAAGGCTCACAAGGATACATTTTGTGCGTGGCCTGCAACTATATTCAACGCCTATTTAGGAAAGCCAAGGACTCAAAAACTAATCTGGATGTGGTAATTAAAGCCCTTTTTCTGCGCGCTGAAGACGCAACAAGTGAGCGACCGCTGGCCTTGACGCTGCGTCGCACGATTCGAGAACTAAAACTTCTCAGGGCTGCTCGGCATCCATATGTATTCGATCTTCTACTAAGCGAGCTCTGATTTTTGGTATTAGGTGATCGAACTTCTCGGTGCATACACACTTCAACAAGAAGCATCAAGAATGGATTCGATTTTTCTCGTCATGCCACTAATGCTCGGCGATCTAGGAAAGCTTCGAGATCAGTATTATGTGAGCCTTCAACTGTTTAGGAAAAAACTGCCTTTAGAGTGACAATCGCAAATTCGAAGTGCAGCCGATTCGAGCCATAGCCCATCAAGTTCTCAGTGGAGTCGCCTTTCTGCACGCAAATGATATCTGGCACAGGGTTTGTATTACATTTATTTAGGCAATGCAAGCATGCTCTTTATAGGATCTCAAGCCTGAAAACATTGGCTTCTACCTAGCAAACGAGCGAAAACTTATCGTGAAGATTCTCGATATGGGTTTCGCTCGTTATGTGGATGAGGTCACGCGAAAGAAGCAAAAGCTGACCGACCAGGCAGCCACTCTCATTTATCGTCCACTTGAAGCTATCTACACGCTCAAAAACGGGCAATATGACGAAAAGCGTAAGAATGCTCTCGCATTTAGAGATCGACGTATCAACCTAGGAGACCTCTGGTCCGTAGGAGTGATTCTCGGCGAGCTCGTCACGCGGAAGCCACTGTTTTATGACAAAACCCGTCAGCCGAGCGTTATGGTCTTGGTCAGCAGCATGTGCAAGTTGCTCGGAGTGCCTCCAGAGGATTACTGTGCAAGGTCTGTTGATCTACTTTTTCCTGTAGGAAATTGCAGGTTTATTCGAGACGAGCAAACCAAGCTGAGCAAATTTGTTGAGCGATATCGAACTCGTACTCCGTCTTTTGATGAGACTTTCGACGACGAAGCTTTCAGAGTTCCAAACGCCGGTTGGTAACATGGGCGACCTTGAATTCTTGAGCGCTCTCAGAAGCGGGAGCAGACTTTCGTTCTCTTCTCCGCGGGTTGCTTGATTATCGTCCTGAAAATCGTTTCACGGCCCTCGAAGCGTTAGGACATCCTTTCATTGCAAATGAGTATCCTCATCCAGTTCTCGTCGATGTGAGACTTTCAGCCACGGAAAGTTAAAACGTTTTCAGAGAAGCATTCCTGAAGCTGTTCTCCAGGAACAGGAGGCATTTGAAGAATCACGTCCGAATGAAGAACAACTGAAAGGTGCGACAAGCTTATTTGTTTAAAATCTCTACAGAGATTCTGTTTGCCGAAGTGACCCGAGGCCTCCAACAATGACCGAACTAACTAAAGAAACCAAAAATGGTTTTTCTTGAGTGCTTGAGAAATAAAAGTTTTAAATGACTTGTTTGCTTCTCGCTTAGAGGAAACAAAGTCACCTTCACATAACTACGCGCTGCTGACATGGAATAAAGACGCGCCTGCACGGCTAGACAACACTGATATCACGCGCTCGCGTCTCCTTTTTCTCCTTCTCGAGCGTCCCTCGTGCCGCTTTCGAAACTTCACGTTTCACGAAATGAGCGTGGGCACTCCGGATCTTTCGGCATTATCCACGCAGTTCTATGTGGTACGTTTTTTCAATAAAACTTCGATCCAGTGTGTTCTGGTAAATTTAGGTTAGTGACAACAAGCGTGCAATTGTCCTCCCAAATCACTTCCGAGATACTTCTTTTATTCAGGGAGGCGCTCAAGGAGCTGTATGGTGATCTTATTTAACTAACGATTAATTTTACGTTTATTAAGGCGAGCTTTGAATGAGGATACTCAAGAATGGGTCGCCATAAAAGTGGCAAATTTCCCCTTGACTGCCCCTGAAAAAGAGACGGAGATCATCTTTCGTCGACTATATCGAGAGGTCAAGATTTTGCGTGCAGTCCAACATCCACACGTCTGTTTACCATCGGCTCTTTGATGAAGCCTCGATATCTGTGCAGATTATTCCGCTTCTCGGCGTCTATACTCCAGCAAATGCCGTCGAATCATTCGATGCGGTTTTCATTATGACACCGCTCATGGACGGAACTCTTTTCGAATATCGCGTGGCTTTAAATGCAAGCATTCCGTTCTGTTTCTGTAATTCAACAGTTTTAGAATAATCAGAAAAAAATTACTCATACCGCTTTCTGCGCTATCGCCCACCAACTTTTAAGCGCGCTCGCCTTTCTGCACGTCAACAAAATCTATCACAGAGTATGTTCAGATTTTCTTCCTCTATTTTTATTAGGACTTGAAGCCGAACAACATCGGATACCGCACTAAAGATGGTGAACTCAGAATTTATGTGCTTGATATGGGCTTTGCTCGACTTGTTGGTGACAAAAAGCAAAAACTTACGAATGACGCCGCTACTTTGTGCTACTCCCCGATCGAGAGCATTTATCCGTGCCGAGAAGGCGCTCGCTATGATGAGACTCGTGAGTTTACCTCTTTTGGGTAAAATATTGCAAAACACAATCCAGGCGACATCTGGTCAGCGGGCGTCACATTGGCTGAGCTCGTGCGTCGGAAACCGTTGTTCTACGTGCCCGGCAAAAAACTTAACGATACGCAACTCACCGTCAACATGTCCAAGATGCTAGGACCGATTCCAGCGGAGCTCTGTGAAAGGTTGTTTTTGTCGTGCAATTTTTGGTGACTGTCGCAGATTTGCTAAGGAGGCAAGAAGCAAACTCCTCACACTGTCAAGGCGGACCGATGAGGCTAAGCTGAACGACTTCCTCGCTGACAACGCGTTTGCTGAAGGAAATGCTGGTTCGAATCTAGTCTGGATTAAAGTGTTCCCAAGCTTTAGACGACGGTCAATGTGTCCGCGAACTGATCCACGGCTGTCTTCAGTACTTCCCTGAGCAACGCCACACAGCAATGTCTGCTCTGAAGTCGGCCTACTTCGCGAAGCGTGGACTTCGACCAATTAACGTTGCGGTACGACGAATGCTTTTCTTGAGACGGACATTTTAAGAAAAGCGCTCTGCCCCAAGATATTGATGCCCTCGGTGAACTGGAGCAGCAGCGCATAGACAAAGACGACTTGTCTGTGAGAGAAATGAAGAGTAAGCTTTCAATGGAACCAAATCTAACTTCACAGGTCTCTTGTTCTCGGAGGTCAAGGACATTCAACGAACAACCTTCGCTTAATTCTTCTCTCTCCCACTCTGTTCACTCTCTCAACTCGTTCAGTTTCGTTTCAGTTGTGCCGTGCATATTCCAGAACTCTTGCATTAGTCAAACCAGGTGAATAAAAGCGTTCGCTCTTTTAGTGAGTAAGACTTTTTTCTCTCACAGCTAGGGTCTGAAGGAGTGGTGTTGATGACCAGATTCTCGTTGATAACGAGGTTTGGCATAGCAGACCCCGTGGCGCATTCAAACAGTGGAACGTTTCGAAACCTTGATAAAACTAAAACGTGATCGTCACACTTTCTTGAACGGGCAAAAAAGACTTTGCGTTCCTTCCACGTAACAGAGAGATAACGAGACGTCAGTGTTGTTCTTGACTCATTGTCAGCCGCGTCTCTTGTCAGCTGTGGAACTGCATGACCATGTCTGCCAGCGAGTCGATGGATGGTGACTCGGCCGATTCCTTGGAGATTTTTGGATCGGATGGATTTATCGGTTCAGCGAACATTTTGGATCCGATTGCTTCTCTTTCCCAACACGGTCTCTATGAGGTTTCATAATTCGTGATTGTTCTCAACGTAATATTTCACGAATTCAGCCGCCAAACCAGCAGACCCGTAGATTGAGATTGGTGCTTCCGCAGCAATTCGATGCTTATGAATATCTTGCTAAAGGCAGTCAAGGCTTCGTCGGGTTTGTAGCCAAACTTTAAAGGTCATTTTTGCGCTGAAGGAAGGCAAGAGATGGTATCACGGAGGAATGGTTCGCTGTCAAAGGACTGGTTTTCCCACTGGAGCCGGCAAAGAACGCAGACGAGCAAAAGAAGCATCGAGAGTGGCTCAAGCGTTGCTATCGAGAATTGAAGCTGCTGCGCGCGATCGATCATCCAAACGTAATTTTATTTAACAAGCATAACGTGTTTCCAGATTATTAAACTTTTGAGGTCTTACACGCCTTTTTATAGTGCTGAGAACTTCGCGTCGTTCTTCTACGTCATGCCACTGATGCAGCGCAGCCTCGAGGACGTGAGAACGATTCTTAATGTAAGTCCTCCGTGCACCGCTTCAATGTCTAGGCAACTGATAAAAGACTGAGTCATACTCAAATGGCAAGCATTGCTCATCAACTTCTGAGCGCTGTGGCATACTTGCACCTAAACAGCATTATTCACCGGGCAAGAATCTCCTACTTGTGGACATTCATATTTTTCAGGATTTGAACCCAAAAAACATCGGCTTTAACGAAGATCACACGACTGGAAAGATTGAAATTAAAGTCCTAGACATGGGCTTGGGGCGCACTCTCGATAAAGACTCGAAGAAGAAGCTGACCAGTGACGTGGGCCGTTGTGCTTACAGGCCATTAGAGGCCATCTATCAATTGCTCAATGAAGACTACGATGAAAAACGTATCCCATACACGAATCAAACGTTTTGTAGGCGACTCCTGGTCTATCGGAGTGACATTGCTTGAATTGATAACTCGTCAACCAATTTTCTATAAGCAGGGCGACAAGCTAAACGATGTGCAGTTTGGTGTAAACATGTCCAAAGCTCTCGGATCACCGCCGGCGGAGTTTGCTAGAAGGTCTGTGGATCATGCCAGATAAAAGTTTTAGATTTGTTCCATTGGCAGCAAAGAAAATCGCTGCCTTCGCATCGCGTAAAGATGCATCCAAATTGAATGAACTGCTTGCTGATGAGAAGTTTGTCGACCCAAGTCAAGTTTTTTTTTGTTGAACACATTCAATTGTTTCCTTGTCAGACGACGGCGAGGCCTTCCGAGAACTCATTCGCGGCTTCCTCCATTACGTGCCCGAGCACCGTCTCAGTGCCAAGGACGCACTGGATTCGCCATACTTCACCCGTCGCCAGCTGAAGCCCATTTGTTTCCTAGTAAGTTCCGCTTTGATTTTATTTTGTCGTTTTTTTATCTTAGAAAGGCGCATATATCGATGATGTTGAAGCGCTGGAACTGCTTGAGGAGTCCGACCTTACAGAGCAACAGCTAAAAGGTTGTGCAGTTCGTCGTTTGTTCTCACGTTGCAGAAATGCTTTTCAACGAGATATGGGACTGTCAAGGAGACTTTTTATTGCCAAAATCGACATGAGAAAATCTTCATAAAATCGTTATCTTCCGATTTCTCAAGTTTCTGATTTGTTCCTCCAGTGCATTCGTAAAAAAAATAAAGTTCCTACAATATTGCATCGGTGCTCGACCGCAGAGAAAGTTGTGCGCTCTTTGCCAAAGTGGTTGACGCGCGCGATTTGAAAACAGACTTCTCCCGGAGCCTAAAAAAAGACTTCTCACATTTTCGTAGCATACGTGCGAAGATCAATGACTTTCTCGCTGACAACGTCTTCGATGAAGGAACCGCTGGTTTGATTTTCGGAAACTTCCTACTTTTCTCGTCTTTGCCGAGATAGAAATTTGCACGGGCTTTTCTTTAACGGGCAAAAAGCCCTGAACAGGCCAAAAGCATGTTACCACTTTCACGTAACCCGTCTGAATGAAGAGATAAGAAACTGCCAGTGTTCATCGTGACTCAGTCCCGCCTCAGTCGTGACACTCCTTGGCCATGCCAGCCAGTGAGTCGCGGGATGTCGAGTCTTCAAAGTCTCTGGAAATTCTTGCATCGAATGGCTGTCTTGGTTCACAAAAGAACTTGAATCCAACTATCGCTATTTCACGCTCTCAACTCTGCCTCTACGAGGTTTCATAATTCGTGACTGTTACTAGTGCTTCACCTTATAATTTTAGCCACCAAACCAACAAACTCGAAGGTTAAAACTCGTGCTTCCAAGGGAATTCGACGAGTACAAATATCTCGCTAAAGGCAGTCAAGGCATCGTCTGGTTCGTATGCAGTCCAGTTTCAAAAACTCCTTTGTGGTCTTAAAGGAAGGTAAAAAGCAGCAAAACCAAAGACCCATTGGCTATCAAAGGTCTTTTCCTCCCGCCTAAACCAGCAAGAAATTCCGGTGAGCAAAAGGCGCATCGAGACTGGATCAAACGTTGCTATCGAGAGTTGAAGCTGTTGCGCGCAATCGATCATCCAAATGTTAGCGCATTGCGCTTCCTCAAAACTCTTGTCAGATAATAAAATTTTTGGGTGCCTACACTCCCTTTAAACATTCCGTGGACTTTGCTTCATTCTTCTGCGTGATGCCACTGATGCAGCGCAGCCTGGACGACGTGATATCCACCTTTAAAGTAAGTTTTCCGCTTTTGGCTTCAATGTTTAGGCGACTGATAAGAGACTGAGCCATAACCAAATGGCAAGCATTGCCCATCAACTTCTGAGTGCTATCGCGTACTTGCACCTTAATAACATCATTCATAGGGTTGGCCTTTTTTGGCCCATTAACTTTGCTTATGTGTAACCATACTAGATATTTAGGATTTGAACCCAAAGAACATCGGATTTAACGAAGATCCTGAGACTGGGGTTATCGAAATTCAAGTGCTTGACATGGGCTTGGGTCGTACAATCGACAAGTACTCAAAGAAGAAGATGGCCAGCAACGTTGGTCGGCTGGCCTATCAGCCGTTGGAAGTCGTCTACCCCATGCTCAACGAAGACTACGACGAAAAGCGTAAATTCGGAGTGAAATTGCTGAAGAAGATACGTAAAACATTCAGGCGATTTATGGTCTGTTGGAGTAACTTTGGCTGAATTGGTAACTCGTCAACCGATTTTCTACAAGCCCGGCGAGAAGCACAACGATGTTCAGTTTGGCGTGAGCATGTCCAAAGCTCTCGGGCCGCCTCCTGTAGAATTTGCGAAAAGGTCTGCCTATCATGTCAACCAAGTTCTTCAGATTTGTTCCATTGGCAGCGAGAAAAATTGTCGCCTTCGCTATGCGTAAAGACGAATCGAAACTGATTGAGAAGCTTTCTGATGATCAGTTCGCAGTTCCAAGTTACGGTATTCAGCTATATGTTTTTGTAATTGTGCACCTTTTCAGAAGACGGTGAATCTTTCCGCGAACTCATCAGCGGTCTCCTCCAATATGTGCCAGAGAACCGCCTCAGCGCCAGGGACGCACTGGATTTGCCATATTTTACCGGGCGACACCTAAAGCCTATTTGTTTCTTTGTAAGCTCGTTTTCGATTTCATTTTACAGGTCCCTTACGATAGAAAGGCGTGTATGTCGATGACATTGAAGCGCTGGAGCTGCTTGAGGAATCAGATCCGACAGAGCAACAACTAAAAGGTTGTGCAGTTTAAATGTGCAATAGTTTGTTCCAACATTACAGAAATGCTCTTCAACGAGATACAGGCTTGTCAAGGTGACTTTCTATTGCTAAAATCGACATGAGAAAATCTCCATAAAATTGTCATCTTCCAGCTGCTGATTCATTTCCCCACTGCATTCACATGAAAAAAAAATAAAGTTCCTGCAATATTGCATCGATACACAATAGTAGAGATGGAACGCAGTTGAATCATAAACATAAAAATGGTTTCTCTTTTCTTTTCCTTCTTTGTCTCACAGAGAAACGAGATCAAGATTAAAGAGCACAGACTAAAGAGATTTTGTATTCTTTTTAAACTCACACTCTCAGCGCTTCAACCATCTTCCTCGAACACAAGCAATGCGTCACAATGAATTCTTCACCCAACAAACACACTTACAGAGCCCGAAATGGTTTAGCAGCGATGTTGGAAAATAGATAACAGCATTCATTCTCATGCCACATCGCGTTTCGATTACATTACGGACGCTATTACGTATTGTACAACGTCTCGTGCAGCCGTAAAACTGTTGCTCTTTGATGTTAATGTTATGTAGCATTTTCCTTCACTCCACTCGATTCTGCCTGATTGTGAGAAAGGCGTTAGCTCCAAAGCTGGAATAAAAACTCCCACTTGGCTGCTTGAAAACTTCTTCCTTCATTTGCTTGCGAGAGTGCAACCGGAAACAAGTTCAGCATCGGAGACTCGCCCGTAACGTTTTCACGTTTCGTATCGGCATTATCATTCTCGTCTTCCTTGGTTATTCGAAGCATCCGACGAGTTTCTGCTAAAGAATGGTCTGCAGTCTATTTAAGGCCTTGAGTGTTGTGTGATTACGACGTCTGCGTGGCAGTCGCCAATGCGACTTGGCTGATGATAAGCTCTATTTCCGACGCGGATAAGCTCTATTTCCGACCCATTTGACCCTGACTGGCTGTTATGCATTTCTCTCATAGTGCGCTTGTTATTGTCTGTAGCTATGGAAGATCAACCTTTCACATTTTAACGTTGTTACACAAGAATCACGTTTAGGGAAAAAATGGGCAATATGCTGCAGTCCGAGTCTACGACTCCAGTCGTCAGCGAGCCGGTCGCTCTCCCAAGTCGTCTAATTGGCTCAGATCTAGAGGATACTTATCAAGTTCGCAACTTTCCTAAAGCTAACAGGTGTTTTAGCCCACTTTCGATCTGCCCCCACGCAAAGCCGCTCGAATTCGCTTCCCAACCCGTTATGAGAACGCCCAATGTCTCTCAAAGAGTTCTCAAGGATATATTCTGTAAGTTTTTGTGTTTAAATATCATCTTCTTCAGAAGTGCGAGAGACTCGAGAGCCAAGATAGATGTGGCGATCAAGACAATTTTCACACGTCCTGATGACGCAACAATCCACAGACCGCAAGCCTTGACGTTGCGGCGCACAATTCGTGAGCTAAAGCTTTTCAGGGCTGTCCGGCATCCATACGCAAGTACTATTGAGCAGGAAAGATAGATTAGGTGATCGAACTTCTCGGCGCGTACACTCTTCAACATGAAGCATCGGCCATGGATTCAATCTTTCTCGTCACACCCCTAATGCTCGGTGACCTAGGAAAACTTCGAGATCAGTATTATGTGAGATGCATTTTGCAATAGTTACAATTAGGACGATGTACTTTAGAATGACAACAGAAAGTTTGAAATGCAGGCAATTCGTGCAATTGCGCATCAAGTTCTCAGCGGAGTGGCTTTTCTTCATGCAAACGATATCTGGCACACGGTCTGTTATAATCTTTATGCAATGCTTGCTTCCCAAATTAGGACCTGAAGCCTGAAAATATCGGATTTTATCTGGCAAATGAGCGAAAACTAATCGTGAAAATTCTCAACTTGGGCTTCCCTCGTTGGGTCGAGCTAGCACAGAAAAGGACCAAAGACCGAGCAGGCCCACTCTGCTACCGTCCCCTCGAAGCTTTCTACAGGCTGAAGAACGGGCAGACTGATGAAAAGCGTAAGAGCGCTTTCGTTTCGAGATCGACACTTCAACTTACAATTAGAAGACCTCTGGTCTGTCGGCGTGATTCTCGGCGAGCTTGCAATTCGCAAGCCGCTCTTTTACGACCAGACTCGCGAACCGAACAAATCGAGACTGATCAGCAGCATGTGCAAGTTGCTCGGCGTGCCACCGGAAGATTACTGTGCAAGGTCTATAGAACTATTTCTCTTTCTAAAGCGTAATAGATTTATTTCCGATGATCAAACAAAGCTGCGCAGATTTGTCGAGCATTATCGAACTTGGACTCCAACTTTTGATGAAACCTTCTGCGATGATGCGTTCAGCGTTGCGAATGCAGGCGAGTTTACAGAGTTCGTTCATCCTCTTGTACAATATTTAAGAGGCCGGAGGAGATTTTCGTGCTTTTCTCCGCGGGTTGCTTGATTATCGTCCAGAAAATCGATTCACGGCCCTCGAAGCATTAGGGCATCCCTTCATTGCAAATGAGTATCCTCATCCAGTGCTTGTTAGTGTGAGTCTCTTTTGAATTTCGAGACATCTGTTCAGAGAAGCATTCCTGAAGACGTTCTCCAGGAACAGGAGGCGTTTGAGGAATCGCGTCCGAGTGACGAAGAACTGAAAGGTCCCAATAGCAGCTAGTGCATCACGAGTGTGTTGCAGAGATTCTCTTCGCCGAAGTGAAGTTAGGGCTAGCACAGTAAACGAAAGAGGAGAACTTAACGCAATGCTTATTCATCGACTTTCAATGAACACATTGGTCCTAGGTGTCAGAAACATTTGCTGCTTGACGCCGCCCAAGACAACAAGATCTTGCGTTTGCTTACGTTGGCCAAAGTGACGATGAGGTCCACTAACTCCTTAGTGGAAGTGAAGACGGGTGGGGGGGGGGGGTGCGGAGTCTTACTGCCACTCTCACTTTCCTCACGGCGATTCAGATCGATGAAAACTGAGTTCTCGACTTCTCCTAACTGGAGACGAATTATGGGAAGAAACAAGTCAGGGGGTTGAAAACGCCTTTGGCCAGCCTTCATTGATAACGCCGTCACGCGCGTCCCGCTGTCTAGTACTTCGAGCGGCGTTGCGAAATGAGCGGCACCCCCAGCTTGTCCACCCTTTCTTCATCAAGTTTTGGGGGTGATCTCATAGTTGGTAGCCTGGATTCCATGCCAGGATTCTACGAGGTGAGTCTCTCTTTGTTTTCATTTGAGCGTTTAGCCGGACATCCAAAAAAGCGCTAACAAACGCATCGTTTTGCCATTTCGACTTCAAAAGGCGTCGTACTTGTGCACAAGTGGCCAAGGCATAGTGTGGTCTGTGGTCGTCTTTCAATATATTTGTTTTGTTTCAGGAAGGCAGTCGACGAGAAAACGCACGCATGGGTGGCTGTCAAGGCCGTGTTCATCGTGGCGGCTCTTACAGACGAGCAAAAGGAAATCGTTTATTGTCGTCTTTATCGCGAACTGAAAATCCTCCGGGCCATACAGCATCCTCACGCAAGTTTTAAAATGTGTTTTAAATTGAATTTTTCATCTGTAGATCATCGAGCTCACTGGAGCTTACGCGATTGTGGATAGCATTGACAAATTTGATGCGATCTTTCTAGTGACGCCTTTTATGGACGGCACGCTATTCGACTTCCGTGTTGCACTTCATGTAAGACCTTCTCGAAAAATTGTACATCGCTTGATGTTATTTCAGAACAATCAAAAGAAGATCAGTCACGTTGAATTCTCTACCATTGGCCAACAACTTTTTAGCGCCATTGCATTCCTGCACCTTCATGGGATTTATCACCGAGTGAAGAATGTTTCGGTAACATGCTGGTTTTATAGGACCTGAAACCAGCCAATATCGGTTATCGATATGTAAACGGACAGATTTCTATCTCCGTCTTGGACATGGGCTTCGCTCGATTAGTCGCGGACAAGAAGCAGAAGCTCACCGGCGATGCGGCTACAGTTCTCTACTGTCCGATCGAGGGAATGTTCAACTATAAAAATGGCTTTAGTGTTTACAGTGAGAAGCGTAAGGATACATTTTCTTTCCACAACGATGAACTGCAGGTGACATTTGGTCTGCGGGCGCGACATTGGGTGAGCTCATCCGTCGGAAGCCGCTCTTCTATGAGCCTGGACGAAAAACCAACGACGTCCAGCTGCTTGTGAGTATCTCAAAGATGTTGGGACCTATTCCAGCACAACTTTGTGAAAGGCTTGTTTGACTGTTGTTAAAAGGTATTTGCAGGTTTAATCCCGAGGGAAGGAAGAAGCTGGACCCACTTTCGAAACGAACAAAGGATGTTGCTCAACTCTATCAATTTCTAGCCGATGATGCCTTTGTTGAAGGAACTTCAGGTAAACGAGTTTATTTTTCAAAAAGCGATGCTACTTTTTAAGATGACGGTCAAGGTGCCCGCGATCTGATCAGCGGCTGTCTTCGCTACTTCCCAGAAGAGCGTCTCTCAGCCGAGTCGGTGCTTTCCTTGCCTTACTTCACAAAGCGAGGTCTTCGACCCATTGGAGTTGTTGTGAGCTTTTTAAAGCTCTTTTTCAAGCCCTTTCAGAAAAGCGGTCTACCACGTGATATGGACGAGCTCGGCGCGATGGAAACACGACGTAATGATGATAAAAACAGGTCAGCCGACGAGATGAAAAGTAAGAGTAGCGGAATTACAAATTGCGATATTTTTCCAGGTCTGCTCTTCTTGGAAGTCAAAGACATTCAACGTGGCACCTTCGCATAAAGTCGTATCTCTTCTCGTTCTGTGTACAATTTCTCATTTCGACATTTCTCACTGTTCCTTGCTTTAGTAATTGATAACAAAGACGTTCCTGTTCATCAATGACGTCAAGGCTTGAAGTTAGTAGAAGGATGTCTTCGATAAGGTCGCCTCGAGCGTGTCCTTTCGTGATGCATCAAGCTCGTTAAGTGAACAGATCCCGATTCCTTTTTATGTTTCGAAACAATTTTGGAAAATCACGAAAGGGTGTCAAGAAACGTGTCACACATCAGACGGATGACTTCATGAGAGGAGAAGAAAGCAGATAAGGGAAAGGCATTGCGACAACGTGGCTCCTCTGTCGCCTGGCGGCATCTCTCCAACGTCCCCATGTCTAGTAGCGAGTCAATGAACTTCGACTCCTCCAAGTCCAATTCCTTGGAGATCATCGGCTCGGATGGAATTGTCGCGCCACAAATTGTAATGGATCCGTCGTCCCTATCGCAGTTCAATCTCTATGAGGTTTCGTAATTCGTGATTTCGTTTGAATAACGTTTCTCTTGAACATTTTAGCCACCAAATCAGTCTACTCGACGCTTATGCCTGGTTCTTCCAAAGCATTTCAACAACTGGCAGTATTTGACCAAAGGTGGTCAGGGCTATGTTTGGTTTGTGCATGTGCCAGAAGGAAGAAAATGTTTCGTGACTCTTTAGGAAAGCGCAAAACACAGCCAATGGTCAACTGGTAGCCATCAAAGGCTTCGTCGTCTCCGTCGAGGTACTCAAACGCTGCTATCGAGAACTCAAGCTGCTTCGTGCAATCGATCATCCAAATGTAAGAGAGCATCAAGACCATAATCTCTCGTGCAGATCATCCCACTTCTGGGTGCGTATACTCCATGGCCAAGTGCTGATTCATTTGCTTCATTCTATTATGTGATGCCACTTATGCAAGGCACTCTCGAAGGTCTTCGCACGGTCCTTGATGTCAGCACTCTTAATTTTTTAAAATTTCTTTTTCGGTTATAGACAAGCAAAGAAAAGCTGAGTCATGATCAGATTGCCAGCATTGGGCAGCAGCTTCTTAGTGCCGTGGCTTATCTTCACCTAAATGAGATCTTGCATAGAGTAGGAAACTTCAAACAGCTCACAAATGCTTGTTTAGGACATTAAACCCCGAAACATCGGCTGTAACGAAGATCCAACGACGAAGCGAATCGAAATCCGCCTTCTCGACTTGGGCTTTGCGCGCACCGTTGACAAGGCTTTGAACAAGAAGAAACTCACCAGCGATGCGGCCACTCTCGCTTATTGTCCACTTGAGGGTGTTTTCGAATTGCTACCGGATGAGGACTATGACGAAAAACGTTGCCACTGGATTTTTTATCATCAACGAATCGTTTTAGGCGATCTTTGGTCTGTCGGCGTTACCATGACTGAACTAGCCGCACGTCAACCGCTTTTCCATAGTTCTAGCGGTCAACAGCTCAATGACGTGCTGCTAGGCACGAATATGTGCAAGATACTGGGACCGCCGCCGGCAGACTTCGCGAAGAGGTCAGCGCTTTATGTTTCTTTAAATCGTTTTATTTTTAGATTTGTTAAACTAGCAGCAAGGAAAATCATCAAATTCGCGGAACGTAAAGACGTGCCAAAGCTGGATGAAATAGTTTCCGACGCGCAATTCGCAGACCTAAATCAAGGTGGAACGCAAACGTCGCTTGACCTCCCCGTTTTTTCAGAGTATGGAGCCGCTTTCCGAGAGCTTCTTCATCGTCTCCTGCAATATCTGCCGGAGAATCGTCCTAGTGCAGCGGCAGCGCTCGACTCACCATACTTCACTAGGCGAGACCTCAAGCCAATTTGTCAACTGGTAAAGTCTTTAGTCAGAAAGCATTTTGCTTTACAGAGAGGCGCGTATGGCGAAGATATCGGGATGCTAGAAGAGCTTGAAGCGTCAGACCCTTCCGAGGAGCACCTGAGAGGTTTTGCAGTTTGTAGTTTGTTCTCACATTACAGATTTGCTCTTCAATGAGGTTATGGACTGTCAAGAGAGCTTTTTGCCATCGAACTCTACATGAGAAAATGTTTGTAAAATCCCCGCCCTGCAATTAACCAAGTTCTCAATCCATTTCAATGTGTTGTTTTAAAGAAAATAAAGTTTTCATTGCCAATCAAAGTGGTTCGATGCGTGACTGTACGGAAAGATTTGCGCGCGCTCATTGCGTGTTGGCGCGCGCTTTTCAAACTTGGCGCGATGGTTTCATGAATCAAAGCGCCTGTGTAATGCGCCGCCGCGAGAACCGTCGCCTCCTCTCTCTGCCAATGGGCGATGGAGAAAAGCGACAGGAGCGGCGGCAACGTAGTTCACATCAACGTCGGTGAGGCCCTCGCCTCTCGCCCCTTCCAATTGCCTCTTTGTCTCAACAGTTTGCAACCTCTGGGCAAGGGCGGACAAGGCTCCGTTTGGTTCGTTTGCTTTTGAGTCGCAAGACGATATTTAGGCGTGCGAAGTATGAGGAAACAGACAAAAACGTCGCCATCAAGCATATTAGATTCAACATCAGCCGTCCTCATAAGGAGACGCAGATCAACTTGATGCGAAATATTCGAGAGATCAAGCTGCTGAAGGCCCTCAACCATCCGAACGTAAGATTTTCCACAGTATGCTATGGTGAGTCCAGCGCTGCCGATGCACTCGGGCGATTCTCTGGTAGCATTTCCTTAGAGGTTTTAGGTTATTGGCTTCGAAGGCGCGTTCAAGATGACGAAAAACGTTGCGGCTTTTGATTCTTTCTGCATCGTGATGCCGCTCGTCGACGGAACTCTCTACAATTACCGCAAAATCCTTAAGGTTCGTTTTTCTTCCATTGTTTCAAGAGTAATCAGGTTTTAGGATAATGACGAAAAAATCACGCACGAAATACTCCGTGAGATTGCACATCAATTGCTTAGTGGGGTCGCTTATTTACACGACAATAGCATCTACCACAGGGTAAGAAGTGAAATTTCTTTCAACTTTCAACTGGTTGGTTTAGGACTTGAAGCCGCAGAATGTCGGATACACGAATGTCAAGACTGCCGGACAGCCAGACCGCATTCACATTGACATCCTTGACATGGGATTTGCGCGGTTTGTCGATAAAAGCCACAAGATCCAGCCGCGTCTCACGGACAATGCGGCCACGTTCGTCTATTGTGCACCGGAAGGGATGTTTGAGCTGGAGAACGGCCTGTATGATGATAAACGTGAGTTTTTTTAATCTTAAACATATTTTTTTTCTGTAAAACGCGTGCAAATAAATATTGCAGGAGATCTCTGGTCCGTGGGATTAATTCTCGGCGAGCTCGTCAAGAAAGCTCCATTATTGTACAAATCTAGCGATCTACCCAAGATGAACAGCACGACACTACTGGCCAACATTAGCAAGTTAATTGGGCCACCACCACAAGCTTTCTGTGCACTGTAAGTCAACCTTTTTTTTTGTTAAATGTTTCAGCTTTGTGGGTACTTCTGCTTACGAGACGTTAAATCAGATCTCCACTAAAAGAAAGGAAGATAAGCCGCGTATTGTCGAAACTTTTACGGATGACCATTTCCGAGAGCCAAACTCAAGTTTGTGTGCCATTTTCAAAACAAATTCCTTGTTAGGCAATGAAGCTGAGGAATTTCGAAGCTTGTTCGCCGACCTACTCCAATACGAGCCGGCAAAACGCGTTAGCGCTATTGACGCATTGAAGAAGCCATACATTGCCTCACACCATCCTCAAGGAATTCAGATAGAGGTGTGTTTTTTTCGGTCCTCAGTCTTGCTATTGCTTAGAAAAATCTAAGCCCTGAGATTCAAGAGGAATTGGAGAAATTCGAAAGCGGCGAACGCCCTTTTTTTGAGACTCTTCAAAGTTTGTTGACACTTTCTTAAAGAAAATTTTTTTTAGAAACACTTTTTGACACCGTCGAAGAATCATCAGGAGATCTTGACAAAATTTCTGTTCCCCTTGTTAGGTGGACATAAGAATATTGTAGCTATTTGTTGCGTAACTTCTGTTAAAAGTTCAAATATTTTTTTGCTAATATCCGTTAATGCACTAACATCGTTATGTGCCTCTTTCGTTGTTTATTGATCAAAAACAATTCAGTTTAGTACTGCTAATGAAGAATATTTGTCGCATTGACGTCATAAGCCAATCACTTTGGGCTGCTTTCAAATATCCCGCGCTTTCGCGCAAACGCGCGCTTTTCAAACCTTGACGACGGTCTCGTAAATGACTCAGTGAGTGATTGATAAGCGTTCACTCGTGCGGCGAAAGTGGCGCGGTCACGAAAAAATTTCCTCATTTCGTCTGCTTCTTCTCATGTGAGATGGCGAACGACGCGAGTAGCGGCAACGTCTTCCAAGTAAACTTTCATGATGCGCTCAGCTCGCAGCCCACGGGTTTCTATGTGGTTAGTTCTTGCTTGACTCCTAAATACGCATTACTCTAGCCTGATCAACCAACGAATAAAAATCCGTCGTGGACTTTTAAGCTGCCCGGGCACTTCACCGACGCGAAACATGTTAGCAAAGGCGGTCAAGGCACAGTTTGGTTCGTCTCATTGACTTTTCTAAATCTGCTTCAGGTCGGCGGAGGACGGAAAAACTGGACAAGTTGTGGCTGTTAAGCACATTGCCTTTACACTAACTGGAGACAAAGCGCAGCTCAACCTCATGCGACATATTCGAGAAATCAAGCTGCTGAAGGCATTGAGCCACCCTCATGTAAGTTGCATTGTTTTAAAAATCAAATAATCCTTGTATTTTCAGGTAATCGGTTTCCTCGGAGCCTATAAAACCACGGAAATCATCGAAGATTTTGAATGTTTCTCAATCGTGATGCCGCTCGTCAATGGAACTCTCAATGATTATCGTAAAGACCTTGTGGTTCGTTATTGCTTCGCAACACTTCTCTCCGCAAATGTTATGGCTGAGAAAGGATTGTTTTTAGGAAAGAAAGAAGAAGATCACGCACGAGGTATTGCGCGAGATTGCCCACCAGTTGCTTAGTGGTGTTGCCTACCTTCATGCCAACGAGATCTATCATAGGGTGAGGGAAGTGAATTTTTCAATCGTTTCAGGACCTCAAGCCGCATAATGTCGGGTACAAGCTGGTTAACGATCGTATCCACATTTACATTCTCGACATGGGCTTCGCGCGATTCGTCGACGAAAACGACAAGGCGACTCAACGTCTAACGAACGATGCCGCGACGGTTGTCTACTGCTCGTTGGAAGGAATTTTCCGTTTGAAGAGCGGCAACTATGATGAAAAGCGTTAGTGCCTTTCCCCTAGTGCCATGAAGCACATTCGTTCTAGGAGATCTCTGGGCAGTTGGTGTGATCCTCGGTGAATTAGTTCATCAAGCGCCTCTATTCTACACTTCTGGCCGAAGGACCAACAAAACTCAGCTAATGACCAGCATCAGCACGTTGCTTGGATCGCCGTCAAGGTCCTTCTGTGACCGGTAAGCGACGTAACTAGTGTAATAATTATGTTCCAGCTTCGTTTTCGAGGATCAACAGGGGCTGGTGAACATTGCGAAACGGCAAGACAAATCGAAAGTTGCGAAGTGGTTCGCCGACGATCGTTTCGAAGATTCGAACTCACAATCTGGTTTGTCAGATTCTAAAAGTCAATGCCTCTAGGCAACGACTTTCGAAATTTGATCGAAGATCTACTTCAGTACGAGCCGGAGAAGCGCCTTAGTGCTACTGCGGCCTTAAAGATGCCCTACATTGCCTCTTCTCATCCGCAGGGAATCCAGATTGAGGTGAATCATTTGCCGTACAGTTACAGCAATACCTCAGAAGAATCTACGCGCCGAAGTCGTCAAGGAGTTGGAGAAGTTGGAAAGCGGCGAACGTTCTTCTGCTCAAGTCCTCCGACGTATGTTCACTCTTTCATGTAATAAATGCGTTTCAGAGTTGCTCTTCAACATTGTGAAGGAATCACCCGGCGACCTCTTCAAATAGAGAATTTTTTCACTTTTCGACCATTCCAACCGTTGCTCTAATCAAGCCCCTCAACCTCTTTGTCAACAACATTTCTCTCATTCTCGATTCGTTTAAGTTGTGCAATTCAGTTAAATGACCTGTAACTTCACCCTGCCGGCTTCTTGCTCATATTACTCTGTGATCTTTGAAATAAACTACCCGGTGCACACTCTCCAATTGAGGGCATCCGCCAAGATCGAGATCGCCTCGTAGCAGATACGATCGCATGCTTCTTATATGTCAGATTTGCTTTTCCATGAGATGGTAGACACTTACGGCAACTTTATGTCAATGAACTCCCCATGTGCAAACGTTTGTAAAATTTAACTAAGTGATACACGTCTTATTGAGAAGAAAAATAAAGTTTTCATATGCACAAAATTCGTCGGCGCACGACGGTGTACAATAATTTCCGTACGCTTTATTGCTGGCGCGAATTTCAAACGCAGTCACGGATTGAGTGATAAGACTCGCTGTTCTCGTTTATCGAACGTGGGCCGCTTCCCACGAAAAAGATTTCACCATTTCTTTTTGGATGGACGATGGCGAACGGCTCAAGCAGCGACGAAAACGGTGAATCCATCGACCGTACGGCCGTTCTGGGGAGGCCGGACATCAGCCTTTATCCTGTAAGTCGTCCTTTAATCTGTAATTTTACTTTCCCCTTCTTTGTTTCAGCCTACCCAACCTCCAATTAAAAACCAACGATGGACATTTCAACTGCCAATTCACTTCAAGGACCCGAAACATGTGGGAAAAGGCGGACAAGGATCAGTCTGGTTTGTTTTCTTGACAGTTTCTTCCTTGTTCTTCCCTTAACCCTTACAAGTAGGGTTGAAGTTTTCAAGTTTCATTCCCAGGAATCAAAGCTTTTCGCTGGTTGGGTCACGGGGAGACAAGGTTTGTTCCCGTGAGAGGGTAGAAGCTTCTCTGAAATTCTTGTCTCTCGTGCGAAATGCGAGTTTGGATCGACTTGTTGTGAGGATGCAATTTCAGGTCCGCACGGAATGAGCTAACCGGCGAGATTGCGGCCATCAAGCACATTGTCTTTACGCTCACCGGTGAAAAGGTTCAACTGAACCTAATGCGACACGTTCGAGAAGTCAAACTGCTCGAAGCTCTCACTCACCCAAATGTGTGCTGTTTATTCTGTTCAATTCTTTTCCCATTCAGGTGATTGGCTACCACTTCGCGTACAAAAATACGACAACCCTTTCGCACTTCGAATGTTTCTCACTCGTCATGCCCTTTGTAACCGGGACACTTCATGATTACCGCAAGAGCCTTGTGGTTCGTGTCTCTGACTGAACTAAATTTTCTTCAGGACAAAATCGATCACGATACACTTCGTCGAATCGCTCACCAACTGTTGAGCGCCGTGGCCTACCTTCATGCCAACTGTGTCTACCACCGGGTAAGGTCTACGTTTCAGATTGGGATACGGATGTTCTTGTAGGACTTGAAGCCGAGCAACGTCGGCTACGCGATAGATGCTGCTGGTCTCATCCACATCTACGTCCTCGACATGGGCTTCGCGAGATATGTTGACGAAACAAATCAAGCTGCGCATCGCCTCACAAATGATGCCGCCACGCTCGTCTACTGCCCACTAGAGGGAATCTTTCGTCTCACGACTGGAACTTATGACACAAAACGTAAGATCGGCTTTCCTGGAGCTTTTTAATTGTAAACTGTAGGCGACCTTTGGAGCGTCGGCTTGATTCTCGCTGAGCTTGTCCATCAGGCACCACTCCTCTACGTCGCCGGTCGAAAGATCAACATCACACAACTGCTCGTCAACATTAGCAAGCTCTTCGGTCCACCATCGCGAGCATTCGCTGACCGGTAAGTAAAGGTTGCTCAATGTCGTTGCACCGACTTATTATTAGATTTGTGAGAGAAGATGCTAACAAGCTCATCAACATTGTGAACCGTCAGGACAGGCCGAAGTTTGCTGAATATTTTGCTGACGATCGTTTAGGAACATCGAGTGCAGGTTTGTTTTGTATGAAACCAAACCAACTTTTTAGCTAATGACGGCAACAACTTTCGAGAGCTGCTAAAGGGTCTTCTCACCTACGAACCTGAGAGACGACTCAGTGCAGAGGATACATTGAAGACGGCCTACATTACTGCGCGTTTTCCACAAGAAATTCAAATAGTGGTAAGACTTTATCGAAATGACATTTTTTCCGTCTTACAGAAGAACCTGGACGATTCGATCGTGCAAGACCTGGACCAACTGGAAACGAACCGCCCTTCCGCCGAAGTGCTGCGAGGTCCGTTGCTCTTTGTTTTCTTAGCGAAGTCTTTGTTCAGAGATGCTCTTCAACATCGTAAAGGAGTCCGAAAAAATTCTTCCGTCGAGAGCGAATTGAAGCCCGAATCATCGAACACGTTCCAAACTTCCGTTGTTTTCTTATCTGCTAATGTTTCAGTTATATGGATTTCAGTTAAAGAGTCAATAGCTTTTACCCTGCCCTCCTTCTTGCTCATGCAATATATTCTGTGATCTTTTTTTTAATAAACTGCCCGGTGCACAAATAAGCCAAACGAACACAGCAAAAAAAGAATAACTCGCATTTTACTTCATCTGATGCTTCAGACAGCAAATTGTTTAATGCATCATCTGAACAAAAGGGCTAAACTTGGAAAGAGACTTCTATGCGTCTCTACTTACAGCAACAGTTCGGAAACGTGCGATAATCGAGTTTGTGGCTGCTGCATCTGAAATGACTAAGTACTTGTTTCTTATCTTATTCTTAGTCTTCTCGGTCAACACACGGAAGCTGGCGGTACCTTGTTTCTCTTCATGTACCTCTCGTTTTTGGCCTGTCACAACATTTCGCGCCATTTTTTTCGAAACCGCCTGTCATTGCAGACAGAGAACAATGGAAATTGAGAAGCCGATCAAAACTGTCTCGGCAGCAGACGACATGGAAGTCCTCCACTCGACGGTCTGACTAAAACTTTCGGATACTAGCTTCTAGGGTTGGGCAACCGGGGTTATATTGACAGCCGGAATGTTCTGCAGAGTTTGAAACGCATTTTGGCCAACCTCCCGAGTTTCACTATCGAGAATTGTTCGGCCAAACTAGAGTAGTCCAACAATCTCGAGCCCCGGAGGATGTGAAAAAGTTACACTCTCAAACATTCCGGCTGTCAATATAACCCCGAACTATACCCCAAAACCCAACCCTACTAGCTTCTTTAGTCTAACATCGGTCTACAATCTCCACGCGCTGAACGAATATTGACGCCAGCACGATTTCAGAACTGCGCTTACCTCGCCAAGGGCTCCTACGGACTGATTATGTAAGAGGTGCGATTGTGAAATCTAAATCATGCAGACGCGCCACGGATGCTCGACACAATAACGACGAAATTGCAATAAAAGCGCTTTTTCTACGTTCATCAGACGCTAAACAAGGCCTACCGCTAGAACACACTCTGAGGTGCGCAATCAGAGAACTCCAGCTTCTTCGATGCATTCAGCATCCACATGTCAGTGAAACATACGGCACAGAGAATTATTGCATTAGATAATCGAACTGCTCTATGCCTACACCCCGCAGAACTCGGCGCTAGAATTGGATGCGGCATTTTTGGTGATGCCTTTGATGACCGGAACACTTCACGGATTGAGGAGACAGTTCCTGGTTTGCACAATCACCACTTGCCTAGAAAACCTTCAAGCCCAACTTACAGATCGAAGATAAACGAATAAAATGTGAAGCGCTGTCGGCAATTGCTCATCAAACCTTCAGCGCCGTCGCTTACTTGCACGCGCATCAGATCTGGCATCGAGTAGGACTTCGTTTGTATTCTGTCAATGCTGTCTTTTAGGATCTCCATCCCTCCAATATTGGCTTCACCATCAATGGGAATGAGATCTGCATCAAGGTGCTCGATCTTGGATTGGCGCGTTTTGTTAAACCTAGCGGATGGTATGGGAAAGTAATGGACGACGTAGGCAATTTTCTTTATCGCCCACTTGAGGCCATTTATCGACCAGAAGGAGATTTTCAATATAATGAAACACGTGGGTGGCTAACTTTGACCCCAACCGAAACTAACAATAAAGTTTTTCACAGTACAATTTTTTTCTAGGAGACGTCTGGGCAGTGGGAGTCATTTTGGCTGAAATGCTACTCCGCGTGCCGCTGTTCTATCTTGACGGTGGTAAAGTCAACCAATCAACTGTCGTCAGCAACATCATCAAACTTCTCGGATTGCCACCTCAGTACTTTTGTGATCAGTGAGTTTAGGAATGCCTGCATACATTGATTTTTTTGCAGCTTCATTATAGAAGACCGCGCAAGACTACAAAAATACGTCGACAAATAAAAGCAATCGTCGACAAAAAAAAGCAACGATCCGAATTTTTGTCCAAGCTTCGAACAGAAGTTCTCCGCCGACAAGTTCAACGAGTACAGTGAAGGTCAACCGTAGCTTTGACTTTTTTCGCACAGTCCAGTTTCAGAAGAAGAAGCGCCCTTATTTCGTGATTTCTTACGTCAGCTCCTTCACTATATTCCTAAAAAGCGACTCACGGCGCTTGAAGCGCTGGACCACCCCTTTATCACACGGCGGCATAAAGTGCCCATTTGTGTAGAGGTGAGGAAAGGCTTAAAGTTTGTTAGTGGCAAACAGTCAAATATTCCCGCAAATATCTTGGACTGGTTCGAGAACTTTGAAGACTCGAATCCGCCCGTTGACACACTCAAAGGTTTTTCAAGGCTTTCACAAACACATTAGATTGTTCGCAGAATTGTTGTTTACTGAACTGAAGCGGTGTGAACGGAACCTTGAGTAGCATTATTCGTTCCGTAATGCTCACTCACGATAACCAATTGTCGAATCATTTACGAACTCAATAT
The DNA here is from genome assembly GCA_034700245.1 of Poikilolaimus oxycercus. Taxonomy (NCBI): domain Eukaryota; kingdom Metazoa; phylum Nematoda; class Chromadorea; order Rhabditida; family Rhabditidae; genus Poikilolaimus; species Poikilolaimus oxycercus. The sequence continues at coordinate 27,087 of JAQIXL010000372.1, forward strand.
AAAATTTGTTTCGAATTAAAATTGATTTCTTTTCTTGCGCCAATCTGAACAACAAGTGAAAATGAAACCGCATTGGTATTCGCAGCACTTTGGCACTGCTGCCGAAGTGCTAATTCCTCAGCGAGAAGTGCGATGTCTCGCGAGGCAGAGGGTCATGAAGACTCTCAAGGTCATAGCCGCGTCTCGCCATGGAGGTCGATCCTCGAAATCAAGACCATAGGTTTGAATATTTTTTGTTCTTCAATTTTCGAATTTTCAGCTTCAATCTCCTTGGTCTTCCCCAAGAGCTTCGATTTCAAATCCTCGGCCTCGTCGACTATGTTCATCTCGTTCCTCTTCTTCGAGCAAATCGTGACCTGTCCCGTCATGTCACCGATTTTGCTGCTCGACTTCGGATGCTCAAGAATTTAGACGTCTTCATCGTCGTTTCGGATCAGCGCTTTTTGTGGTTCGTCTTTTTCGTCGCCTCTCAAAGTGCCCTTTTCAGGTTCAGCGATCATCTCCACGTGGACAACCCACAAGAGATTCTAGCCGGCAAGAACAACTACTACATGCGACGTGCTCAAGACGAGTTGCTCATTCGCAACGCTTTCAAGATTACCCCGAAGCAGCATTTCAAGTTCAAAGGAAACCGTTTTGGCTTTGTCCGTGCTCGACGTGGCGAGGAGCGGCCCGTGGTTGTGATTCGAAGCAAGAAGGCTTGGAACAAGGCGAAGAAGGCCTATTCCTCCATGTTTCGTCACGTCTTTCGGCATTTTGAGCCGAAAACTCTGAAGACCAATGCTCACACGGCTCTTCTTTCACATTTCGTCAACGTTCTTCCACAATCTCTCATCACCATCTCGTACAATCAAGAGTGCACGAAGTCCCCGCGAATAACAAAATATGGAAAGTGGAGCCAGTTCAAGGAGGCCCAGATTCATCGCGTCATCAAACGTCTTCCCAATGTGAAGCGACTAGAATTCTGTCTCCGAGACACGTTCTCGACCAAGTTCTTCAATCTTCAAGCTGTTCAAGCCGTGGACGAATTTCTTATTCGAAGTGTGGCTCGCCCAAGCAAGACGGCTCTCACCGACGAGACTCTCCTCGAACAGACCTGGCTTCGTTTCCATACCGGCCCCTCGGCCATAACAGCTGCCGGGGCGAATCGTTTCCTTCGTGAGTGGGCTGAAGGAACAAGGGAGATCGAATGCGGCACGATCGTCTTCAACCAAGACGTTCTTCTCAATGATATTCTTCGAGATCTCCCCGTAGAGTTTCAAGACTTCCAATATGCTCGCACTTCCCCAACTCCGAGGAAACGGAAAGAAATGAAGCGGCGAGATGGGAAATCTCTTTATGTTATCGCGGACATGCGCCTGGATCATGAGAGCACCTACCGATTGGCCTGTACTGATGAATTCGTTGAAGGCCGTCGTTTCCTTGTGTATTATTAGTTGTTTTGTATTGAAGTTCTAATTTTGTCCTTTTAACAATATAGTATTAGAGCAGTTTTTCATTTCACTGTCACATTTCGATCCGTTCTCGAACACCAGTGAACCGTTTTGAACGAAATTTGGCACACTTGTAGCCCATTAAATTCTCTATCGAACGACACCAAACAGAGCCAGAGAAAGTTTGAAAAACCTTTGTAACGAAGTCAAAACATCTGGTTTCAGACCAATTCTGATCGAAATTTTTGACCTACCCAGTTTGACCTACCCTACAAACTTTCTCAGTAGAGCCTTGAAGGAACTTATTACTCATGTAAAACTCTGCCTTACATTAGTACTTTAGTGGCTTTACTTTGTTCTTAAGATAGCTAATTTACTTTGTGCCTAAGATAGATTGCAGGGAAATTATCTTAGCTGTTCAGCAACAGAGGCCAACAGTGGCGAAAAGGAGCTTACGTTTTCAACCGTTTTCAACGAAAATTGGCACGCCTGTAGAGAAGGAAATTCTGGATCGAACAGCATACTATTCGCTCACGAGTTTTGAACCCTAAGAGAAACTTGCGCTTTAGTGGAAAGAGTGCAACATTAGGTAAACTTCTTGAAAAGAGTTAAAATTCCGAGATAAACTATTCCTTATTGTTAGTCGCACCACACTTGAAACTTTTGTTAGTCGCATTTAGGACTAGTAAAAAAAAATAAATTAGGTGTTAAAATCAGACTTCAGTGATGGTTCGATGGTCGTTCTCTCAGTTGGTCGTGATCGTTGAGGTCTCACCACTTCGACCCTCCATTGTCTCCCAGACGAAGACCCCCGTTTAGCCCTCGTTCGCCTCCATTTTTCCTCGTACAACCAAGCGTTCATTGCTTCTTCGTCTGCTCAAAAAGGGAGGGACAAAAGCAGCTGACCAACGTTTTTCTCCTTCTCCTCGTCCGTCGTCGTTGCTGGTCATCGTCGCTTCTGTTTAAACACCGAAAAGAGAAGCCTCCCCTCGGGCTACGCCTTCCCCCTTCTCTCTTCGCGCCAATAAAAGCACCTCCTCCGCAAAAAGACCCAGCCTCATTTTCATACGCACACAGCTGGTTGGTGTTTTTTCGGTGATTCGTGATAAATACCCCTTCTCTTTGCAGTCCGAAGCCGGCGGAGAGACCAAAATGCTGCTCCTTCTCGTCCACCTCCTTCTTCCTCAACTCTGCCAGGCTATTGTCTTCAATCCACATCGCGATGACCGACCACTAGAGCTGCAGCCCGCCAATGACCACGTCTTTGTGGCTATTACTCCAGCTGGTATTCCGGCTGCAGGGCCGAGATTCCCACAGGGCCCGCAGCCTTTCGGCAACATCTTTGGAAACAACTTCAATAAAGTGACGACGACAACCGAGGAACCGGGACCTTTTCCTGGTGCTCCTTTCCCTGCTCCACCACCACCGGGCATCAATGGAGGTTATGAAGTTTTGAAACATATTGACAGCGAGATTATAGGTCAAATCGACTACGCACCGGAACCGCCAAACCCCGGCTTCCTCAATCACGTCTCCGATAGAGCGCGAAGGGAATACTCACGAATCATCAGCAACGACTCCCAGACGAGGACACAGCTCAAGGCCGAGATCTTCGACTGGGCTTCGCGGCAGGGAGAGAACATCCTGGTGAGGATACGTTTCAGAAGTTGGAGGAAAATTATTTAGCAAGAGGTGGTGGACTACGAGAAGAACGAGACGTCTAGAAGGGAGGAGATCAAGACCAACATCACGGCCCTTCTTACGTCTCTTCCTCTTGCCTATGAGAAGTACGTCACAATCAAGGAGAACGAGGAACTGAGCAAGGCCGATGAGAGGGAGCAGGTCAGGCTCTCTCCTCTCGGCTTACCGTAGCTTAGATCCGAGCCTTCTTCGAATTCCTCGACGACGATGTGGCTCGAGTTCTGCAATACATCACATTCTCCATGGGACGACCGAGGCCGTCACATCCTGATCCTCTTGAGCCACAACCGTCGAAGCCTGTGAACCCAATCAATCCTGGAAATCCATGGGGACAAGTAAGTCAAGGAGGTGAAGAGAATACGGTAACTGTTCAGATCATCGCCCCTGGCGGCGGGCAGATCTCTATTGGGCCAGATGGTCGCCTAATCATTGGAGGTGGTAATGGCAATGGAAATAATGGAAACAATGGAAATGGAGGAAACGGGAACGGGAACGGGAATGGCAATGGTCCTTTCCCGACCATCATCTGGCCCTCGAACATGAAGAACATTGTTAGACCTCGTTTCTTTTAAGTTTCAATGTTAGCTTTGTTGACTCCAACTCAACCACAAACTGCCAGTATTGTACACATAGGAAAAGCTCGCTCGTTGTGATAAATAAGTTATTGTGCGACTAGTTTATTCGCAGGAAGAAGATCGAGTAGTAGAAGGTCGACAAGATGCATCAAATCATGAAAGAGCTTTTGTGAGATTTGGGATATGTTTTCACTTGAAGAGATATGAAAGAAAGCGATTGAGAGAGTCATTAGACGAACGACGAGGAAATTTGTACAGACAAATGAAAATCTTGGAAATCATTCTCATTGTGAATAGTCCACGTAGTCTTCGACTCGAACCCACTTCTTGAGATCTCGGGATTTCCGGCTTTTAGGCTTTGATTCGCCTGCTGGCTTCTTCGAAGTCACCGCCGACATGCGTTTCAGCTTCTTTTGCCATTCGGCCTTTTGCCTTTGTTCCTCCTCGAACCTCTCCAGTTCTTCGATATACAGCGGCATTAGAGCCTAAAATCTCTCAAATAAGTTTCAACTTTACAAGAAAGCTCTCACCTCAATATTGCCTCCCATCTCTTCGGACCAGAAAATGAGTTCGTCTCTCACGTCGATCGACGAAATGGATCCTTTATTCAAAGCCTCGAGAAAATCCCTCCTCTCCTCGTTCGAAACGTATTTCAGAAAGTGAGGAAGGGGTTTGGGAACGGCAGCTGAGGCCGCGACGGAAATGACAGCCAGAAGACAGAAGGCAGCAAACATTCTTGCACAGCTTCATCAGTAGAAACGTTCCTTATAAACCCGGCGATGCTACGTTTCGAAAAGGTCACACGTACTGGCGTAGCTTCCTCCCACTCAAGAAGGAGGCGACGTACTGCGTGACGACTTCGTCAGTTGTTTTGGGCACCTGGCCGGGGTTTGTCGCTTCTTGAAGTTTATTGCTTTCCGTCCGTCTGCCTGGGGCCCTTCTTCCTCTCTACCCCCTCTCGAGTGCTCAGCGAGCAAGAGACGTAAAGGTCCCACCCCCATCCAGGCGGCTAGGCGTCACCCAGTGACGCCGTCTGCCCTCTGACTAGATAAGAACAAACGCTTTGACTTCTTTTTTTTAGAAAAAAAGAAGACAACATCGGGCTCGTCATCGTTTGCAGGGTTAGGAAAGTTCGGGAATCGATATGTCTGTTGTTTTCTGTCGTCGAATAAACGAACATTAAAATAACTTTATTCTCTACTCTTTACTTCTAGAACGAAACCAATGCTTCAACTGATTGTGAGCTTCGGGAATGTGCAACAAAGACATCTCCATATAGAGGTAAACAACAAGAACCATTAAATTATCACTTTAGAGCTAGGTTAAACTCGGGTGACTAAACGGAGCGCCGGCCTCGGCTCCAGAGAATGCTCCAGTCTTGCGTGGTCGGTCGTGGCGGTGGTGGCGGTCGATATGGAGCTGTTGGCTGAAAACACAGGAGTACTGACGACAGATTGTTCAATTCTTCACAAGATAATTTTGTGTTTTGGTGGAAACGCAACAGTTTAAAACATTAGAAAAAAATCAAAAAAGGAGAGTCACCTTCGGTCTGGGCGAGGACGTGGAGATCTGAACGGGCGGCATGTTGGGATTCACTGGCGGCGCGGTCATGCCCCGATCCATGAACTTGACGAGGACGGCGAGCTGAGGATCCATCGAGTCGTAGAAAGACTTCACCTGAAAATGTTTGAAGTATTGCACGAGGCCCAGAATGGCGAGCAAAAAAAATGATTAGAACAACTTTTTCGGAAAGTGTTGAAACATCTGCGCTCATTTTGGTTTTCTTGGCAAAATTAGATATCATTGTCAACCTCTGATTAGTGCGCCAAAACTAGACTGACGATTCGCATCATTGTGAAACATACAGCATAATCCAACGTGAACTTCAAACGATGCGCATACCTGCTCTTTCTCTTCCTGTCGCGTATACTGATCGTTGTCGCGGATCTCAAAGAGTTCCCTCAGCGCCACGGGCAGCGCCTCGGCCGTCGCCGTGAGATTATTCCGTTTCTCAATTTGAATTGCCGCGATCCATTCGTCGTGTTTTGCCAGGTTTTGCTGAAATTATCAGTCGCCAGTGAAAATCATTGTAGATTGAAAAGCATTTGAAATAAAGCCAAAACACTGAAACATACCACAACATGTTCGCCGATCTCCTCGGCCCAAATGGCGATCTTGAGCTTCATCTGCGCCTTCGTGATATGCTCCATCTTGAGGATGTTGAAGTATTGTTTGCGTTGCCAGGGCGTGAGATTGGGGAGGAAGTCGGGCGGCGTCGGTTTACCGTCGGGGCGCTTGATCCAACGAATCTGAATTTTTTTCCTGTTTTGCCTTCTTCAAGAAGACTTGCCTGTCCCTTCGATCCGCGAACCCATTTATAATTCGAGTTCTCAGATCGAACATTCGCTGCCGCCTCAGCCGCATCGAAGTCCTCGTCGTAAAGCTGGGCGGTGGCAGCGGCGAAATAGAATAGCAACAGACTGATCCACATCCTAAAACACCTCGACTTATGTAGCAGCGACGAATAAAAAAAGAACTAAGCATTTGGATTTCATCTAAAACAGAGATTTTTTTTCTCAATTCACATAAAGGCGAAAAGCTTCTGTTAGTAACGCCAAAGAAATTCTCAATCTTTCAAATAAACGATGAATCATACACAAAAGCCGCCTCGCTTCCTCGAGCCACTTGCTCACCTGGAGCTTATATTGTGCCGGCTTGAAGGAGAAGGGGGAGGAGGCCCGGACGGGGATGCGGTCTCTGTCCATCGACGGGGGTCGAGGGACCGGCTTCCCGCTCTCCCCTCGAAAGGGAGGAAGTTTCCTGACCCGGCCTCCCTCCCTCCTCGGGCCCTCTTCGAGAGAGACTTTCTCCTCATAATCCCTTCACCTTCACATGACGAGACGCTTTGTCCTTCCAGTTGCTGACGAAGGCGGCGATAGAGGGAGGGCCGGTCAATTTCGTCAGTCGATGTGTTATTGAGAGGAAATTCTTGATCTTTATTGTTGACCGCGTCGTGGAGGCGCGAGATGGAGGCGAGTGACCGAGAGTCCACTCTGTTTTCACACATTTTGTGCTCTTTTCTCGTCGCCGCCGCGGCGCTTGACAGCTAGGCTCCGGGCACTCGAAGGGGGAGATGAAGGAGAGACCGGAGGAAAGAAGCAAAGCTCTTGAGTCTGACGGGCCAAAGAGGAAAAGTCTCGGAGGGGAGAGGGGGGCACGGAGAGTGACCGGAATGAGGACTTCCAGATTGTTCGACACACAGAGGGGGAAGGGTGAGGAGGGGAAGAGGACAAAGAAGTTGAAATGGAAGGGGGGGGGATAAAGAGCAAGAATGAGGATGAAGGACTCCTCAAAAGCTGCTGGGAGCACGTATTGGCAGACGTGAAATGATCAAGTCGACTGTTAGAGACAGCACTTAAACGAGGTCCCGCCCGGCGGGACCCCCCTCCCCCCCCGACGGCCGGGGGTCGGAAAATTTTTAATTTTTTAGTCATATTTGAGCCGTCGATGGGGCCTGTGGTGCACCCAGAAAGTCAAAATAAGAGCACGAGAAGCATTC